>PVLC010025516.1:0-10343 GCA_004027655.1 Graphiurus murinus | reverse complement strand
TATTTGGAAACATCAAATAAAAATGGAAACCTGAGCCTTTGTGTTTTTATATATATATATATATGAGAGACTTCTTAAGTAATTTGTTTTTCGAAGCTTAGGGTAAGGTTAATGTATACTTAAAATGACTACCCAGAAGAAACCTGCATCTTTCAGTGCAGAATGCATGATTTCCTCAGCCAACTTCACCCTCCACATGAGAACCTGTCTGGCATCCTATAGAAACCACTTTACTGTTCTCCCACCAGTGGTCTATGCACATTATCTCTTATTAGCAGCACGCTTGTACCCTTCCTTCATGAGCCTTACTAATGAGATTACTGGGTTAAAAAGAGCTGCCTAGGCAGGTGTGGTGGCACACTCCTATAATCCAAGTACTTGGGAGGCTGAGACAAGAGTAGAGGTTTGCTGCCAGCCTCAGCAACTTAGGCCTTCCTCAACTTAGACCCTGTTTCAAAATTAAAAAATGGGTCTGGGGAGCCACGCATTGTGCACTCCAGTAATCCGAGTACTTGAGAGGCTGAGACAGGAGGATCATAGGTTCGAGGACTGTCACCAAGTAGCAAGACTCTCATCAACCTAATAACCTAATGAGACCTTGTTTCAAAATACAATAGGGATGGGGTGTAGCTCAGAGGTTAACATGCCTTGGGGTTCAATCCACCAGGAAAAAAGAAAACCTGCCTTACCACTAAGGTGTCACTTCCCTCCTGACTGATGTTTCCATTATTGCCAGTCTAATGGTGTATAGCAACCACTTGGTTCTTTTTTTTTTTTTTTCCAGAGTCCAGCCATTTAACAACAAAATAACAAAAGCGTAGCACCAGCAACATGCATCCAGCTGTATGGGTGGGGGCTGCCAGGATGAGCAGGGGCGGCCAGGGCCCGGTCCCTGGCTCCCGGGAAGCACAGGTGCCTCTTCTCAGTCCAGTCACCAGCAGAGAGTTCACCCAAGGGAGGCTGGGGTGGCCCGGCATCCAGCCGGAGGGTGCGGGGCCGGCCTTCCTCTGCCACAACTGGCTGCTCTCGGGCCGCGGGCACTCAGGAACCAGGCCTTCTTGGCCTTCTCAGACCTCATGGCCTCATCGTGCGCTTTCCGCTTCTCTGCCAGTTTGTTGGCCTCGGATTTTGCACCTCTTGCCAAACATGATCTTCTGATAAAGGTACTTCTCTCGCTTCATCATCATGATGGCCAGGCGCTTGGCCTCACTCTCCTCCTCCTGGGCCAGCCACTGCTTGTCCTCTAGCTTCATGGGTGCCCGCCATCACCCTGGGCTTCCGCCCCTCCATCCTTCGCTCCTCCAGGGCTGCCAGGTGGGCCTCTTCCTCCTCCAAATCCACTTCCACATCTTCCTCCTCTTCCTCTTCATTCTCTCCCTCACCATCACCCTCGATGTCCTCTTCCTCCTCAAGTTTTCTGGGTCCTCTCCTTGTTGCAGAGCCTGCAGCTTCAGCTTGGGTGGGATGTAATCTCTACACAAAGGGTGAGAGACGTGGGGGCAACTGCACCCTGGGGAAGTACTCTGCCACAGGGAGGAGGAGCCGGGCATTCACACAAACACCCACTGGAGCTGCACGTAGTACCTGCCAATGATGGGGGTCTGCTGCCCAGGCTGGTCGACAGTCTGGTGGGTGATGCTCGAATCTGTGACATCACAGGTGGCCCCAATGCACAAAGACTTGTCCCAGGACATGTCCCCACCAAAACTCATGATGAATGCCAGGGCCTCCCGGGGCACCTCACGGTTGAAGAATTTCAGGCCCTCAAAGAGCTTCTTGTACTTTTCCTACGCCTCCAGCTCCTTCTTGCGGTCCTCCTCCTGCACCACCATCTCATCAGCTGGGAACTCATCAGCCCAACCTTTTTCTCTGCTGCAGGCACCACCACGCCGGCCAGCCTGGCGCCAAGGGCCACCAGCTTCTCCATGGAGCTCTCGGAGTCCAGTGCGTAGGTGCCCTTGCTGGCCTTCATCTCTGCCTGGGCCTGACCCGTCGAGCTTTGGAGGGTAGTGGAGGTTGAGTGACTGGTAGAGATGAAAGTTGACGAAGCCCAGCAAGGTGGTGTAGAACTCGGTGAAGGTGGCCATGACCCTGTAGTCCACATCTGTTGGGTGGTCATGAGAGAAGGCGTAGGGTGTGATCCACACGATGGGCTGCTCCAGAACCTCAGCCTGGTAGTAAATGCCTTTGATGGACAAGAAGACCTTGTGCAGGGCTCGGGCAGCAATGATATAGTGCAGGAACTCCACCAAGAGCTGGCGGCAGCTGGGCGTGGTGGCACACACTTCTAATCCCAGCATTCGGGAGGCTGAGACCTGAGGATCCGAGTTCGCGGTCAGCCTTAGCTACCTAGTGAGGCACTCCGCAACTTAGTGAAACTCGGTTTCAAAATAAAGAATAAAAAATAGGGCTGGTGGTGTAGGTCGGAGGTAGAATGCCCCTGAGTTCAATCCCCAGTACCTAGAAAAAAAAAAAGCTAGCGGCACCGCTGAATAGTCTGCACGTGGCACTTGCCCGTCCGTGGGAGGGTGGAAAAGAGGAAGCACATGACAGGGCATCATCCAGGTCCTGCAGGGCGTCGATGAATGTGGTGTACTGCTCCTTGATGATGTGGTCGAGTTTGTAGATGGGCTTATTGTCCTTCAGGTGCTCCACGGCATTCTACTTGCTCTTCCCATAGGCCTTCCTGAGCTTCCGGACAAACGCCTTGTATTCCTGGAACTTGTTGATAATGGGCTGGTGGAGGAGAAACTTGATATCTTTGATAAGGTGGAAAGTTCGGGCTGCTGTGGAGCCCTTGTTAACTTTCTTCTTATGTTTGGGCTCATGAGGATAGATGCCCTTCAGGATACACAGCTGCCTGAAGTCAGCCAAGCTCAGCTGCAGCTTCTTCCGGGCTTTGTTTTGGGCAATGTAGTTGGTGGCAGAGCCTCATTCATACTTCTTCTCCAGGCCTCCCATGGCTCCACGTTGAGGGGGCCTGCTAGCGCCGCGCAGACAGCACCACTTCCTATCAAACATGCCCTAAACCACTTGGTTCTTATTTATCGCTATTCCCTCCTCCTTGATGGGCTCGTGTGTTACTTTAGTGACTGAGAACAAGTTTGTTAAAGGGTAACTTTCGAGGCTCCCTTCCCACATTATATTTCCCATAACACTCTATTCTTAAGACCAACTCCCAAGGTTAGGATCTTCATGTAAAAGTTTTACTCATCTCACTTGGTTAGGGATAAGTTTCAGTTAAGGATTAAGCTGGAAGAAATGAGAAGCTTGGTACTGCACCCAGGGGCATCTTACCTTTGGGCTACAACCCCGGCCCATCTTTAAAATTTTCTCCAGACAGGGTCTCCCTAAATTGCAGAGGTGGGCCTTGAAATTTGGCAACCCTCCTGCGTTTCCTGATTCTCTGGGATTATAGGTGTGTGCTGTCACACCTGGAAAAGCTTGGTATTTTGCAATGTTGTCTTCATGCTACAGTATAAGATTTGTTTGTTGTTGGTACTGAGGGTTGAACCCAGAGACATATTACCTCTGAGCTACACTCGCAACATTTTTTTTTTTTCTGAAACAGGGTCTTGCTTAGTTGCTGAGGGTCTAAGTTGCTGAGGCTGGCCTCAAACCTATGATCCTGTCTCAGCCTGGAATTACAGGCATGCACCACTGTCCAGTTCACAAGTTTTTTGTTGTTGTGTTTTGTTTTTGTTTTTTCGAAGTACTGGGGATTGAACTCGGGAGCATTCTACCTCCAAGCTACACCCCCAGCCCTATTTTTTATTCTTTATTTTGAAACAGGGCTTCCCTAAGTAGCTGAGACTGACCGTGAACCCGTTGATCCTCCTGTCTCAGCCTCCCAAGTACTGGGATTACAAGCGTGGGCCACCATACCTGGCCACACGTTCTAGCTTTAAGCAAAATTTTGTAGACAAAGTCATACTTACTAATCACTAGTTGAGTTTTGTTTTTGTTTTTTTCCCGTCTGGGGATTGAACTCAGGGGCATTCTACCTCTGAGTTATACCCCCAGCCCTAGTTTTTTTACTCTTTATTTTGAAATGGGGTCTCACTAAGTTGCGGAATGCCTCACTAGGTAGCTGAGGCTGGCCGAGAACCCGGATCCTCTGGTCTCAGCCTCCCAAATGCTGGGATTACAAGCGTGCGCCACCACGCCCAGCTACTAATTGAGTTTATTAAAGTGCAATTTTCAAAGACTGAGTTACAGCTACCATGTTACTGTGTAGTTTTTCTATATTTACCGGTCACCTAGTTGTACAATACCCAGCACCTATTAACTAATGCCTCATATTGCAGGTTCCTCCCTCAAGGAGCTTCCATCTAGTGGGGTAGAGAAAGTAACATCTTTCAAGGCTTTATATAAACCTCTTCATCCATACGGCTTTAAAAGCTTTTTTTTTTTTGTGGTGCTGGGGATTAAACCAGGGCCTTCCTGCATGCTAAGGAAGTGCTATGCCACTGGGGTAAACTCCCAGACCTCCCCTCTTTTTAATGCCTTCCTGATGGGTACTAGTAGTAAGAAAGCCTAAGGCCTGTCTTAGCAAGACATTACAAAAGCCCCAAATACTGAGGGCTCAACATCCTTTTTGCCAGGAACTAACATTAAATTCTCTTTGATGTGGTTTCAACAGATTACAATCCCAGAAGCTACTCTTCTGCATTTTCCAACATTTGACAAACATCTCCCAGCAGGTGAACTGCCCCTCCTCTGGGCAGCATACTTCTGGTGCTTGTCAGTGTCAGACATGAACACAAGGATGATAAACCTTCCTGCTTTTCTGTTACTATTCAGTTTCATTCCTTAGTTAGTGGAATACTTCAGCCACACTTGGCCATCAGTGTGTATCAACCTTAAACACCTTTTGACCAAGTAATTTTACTAGGAATTTATCATTTACAGGTATGTGCAAAAAGACTTAGGTACCAAGATAAGGCACAAGAATGATAAGATGGGAATAAAGTGCTCAGCAGCAAAGGGGCAATGGTTAATTTGCAATATATCCATGTAATGGATTATTACACAGACATCAAAAAGTGAGTCAAGTAAAAATCTGGGTGTAAACTGGTAGCCTTTTGGAGACTCATTGAGTAGGTATCAGCATTTTTGTGGGGGTACTGAGGTTGAATCCAGGGGCATTCTACCTGAGTTAAACCCCATCTCTATTTTATTTTGAAATGGTCTAACTAGGTTGCTGAGTATCTCGCTAAATTGCTGAGGCTGGCCTTAAACCTGCAATCTTCCTGTCCCAGCCTCATAAGTACTGGGGTTACAGGCTTGATTCACTACATCCAACCTCAAGAAAAAAAAAAAAAAACAGGCTTAAATGAAAAGTAAAAAGTGCTGGAGGTGTACCTCAAAGGTAGAATGCCTCCTCAGTTCAATCCAATACTTAAAAATTACCAAATTATGCAGATATTGACAATGAGGAGGGAAACCCCCACAAACCTTTACCCCTTGTCTGAGTTAATAGTAATGTGCAACTTTAAGGGGAGGGAACATTTGGTTCTAACATAAATTATCACTGCCAACGGGCAGAACTACACACAGTACCTTCTGGCCAAACCCAGCCCACCCATTTTTGTACAGCCAGCAAGCTTAGAAAATTTTTACATTTTAGGTGGTTGAAAACTTTTTGTGTGGTACTGGGGATTGAACTCAGGGGTGCTCTACTTCTGAGTAATACCCCAGACTTTATTATTTTGAAACAGGATCTTGTTAAATTGCTGAGGCCTTGAACCTAGAATGCTCCCTCAGCTTCCCAAGTACTGGGATTATAGGCAGGTGCCACACTTGGCAGCGAATCTTTTTTTGGGGGAGGGTACTGGGGTTTGAACCCACCCAGGGGCTTTCTACCTCCAAGCTATACCCCCAGACCTTTTGTTTGGAAACAGGGTCTGAAACCTGCAATCCACTCATCTCGGTCTCTCAAGTACTGAGATTATAGGCATGCAACCACCATACCCTGTTGTAAAACATCTTTCTTGACAGGTAAGTAATGTCTGGGGAGCACAGAATGCCCATGTGTTTAACAAAGTGTATAGATGTTTCTTCACTATAATGAATGGCAGAATTGACTAGAGAACTGACTCACAATGCTCCAAATGTTTACTGTTTTATTAGAAAAATGAGAACTACAAAATTCTGGACAATACTCCTTGGTTAGTCATAGTCCTGCTTCCTGCCAAAACTTAAAGAAAACATAAGTTCAGATCTGGTGCAACCAGGGAAAAGGGTATATTGATCTTTGGCAGAATGCATGGGACATGAAGCCCTGAGTTGGATACCTAGCACAGGAGGAGGAAAAAAAAAAAAAAAAAGTAGCCAGTTGCTTTTGCCAGGTAGGGAGTAAATCTTGAGTAGCCTACTTTTAAACTTAAGGCAGAAGACCTGGTAAAGTTACCAGGTTGTTGTTGTTATTATTATTATTTGCAGTACTGGGGATTGAACTCAGGGGCATTCTACCTCCGAGCTATACCCCCAGCCCTATTTTTTATTATTTTGAAACCAGGTCTCACTAAGTTGTGGAGTGCCTCACTACGTAGCTGAGGCTGGCCTCGAACCCGGATCCTCCAGTCTCAGCCTCCCGAATGCTGGGATTACAAGCCTGCGGCCACCACGCCCGGCATTACCAGATTATTATAATGAAACTTAAGAATTACTAAGATGTCCTAATTTAGATCTTATTTCAAAAGCAGCCCTATAGTCAGAATGGCTCAGGAGCATGTAAAAAATGAAATCTGCTAGTTATTCTAGGTGGTAGAGACATGATGTTATTACTCTTTTACATTTTGGTAGCACTGGGGGATTGAACCCAGGGGTGTACCTCTAGGCCACACCCCCCACACTTCCCAGCCTTAAACCTGAAACTCTCCTGTCTCAGCCTCTCAAGTACTGGGAATTACAAGCATGTGCCACCACGCCCAGCCAATATAGTGCTTCCATAATCCATTAGAAACAAACTTACAAGACTGATTCAGTAGTGGCATCAAGTCTACCTTCCCACACTGAATGCTACATGGACATTAACAGATGAGATGAGCTCAAGGATGGCTAAGATGCAATCAGAAAGGAGAAAACAAACTCTTCTCAGTTCTACACTTTGGAAGTAATTTTAGTTCTGCTTCCAGGTTTGCAGCCAATGGGACCTTGCCCAGTTTGTACAATAAAGTTATTATAGCAAAACCAACTCTTAGAACACTATTCCCAGCCTTAATGATAAAATGGAAAATAATGCAGGAATGAATGTAGAGTTGAAATAGACAAGTATCACCAGTCCAATTGGTGGTTCACAGATTTTTATTATTTATATTTCTTCAAAGTATTACATTCAACATTTCGCTTTTGTGGTCATTTAAAATATAAACCCTGATAAAACTCAAGATAGGCAGCATGCTAAATAGCTAAATGAAATGTTGCTCCCAGTTCCAAAATACATTTGATGAGATATTACATTGTTCTTGTTTTTCATTGCATTTTATTTTTTGGACAGCCCTATTCTAGATATTTTTGAACCTTTCCTACTGCCTGAAAACATCCCTAAACCATCAAAATAAATTCCTATCACTTCCATGACACCACTTAGTTCTATTTAGCTGTGTTTGTCTTGTAGGACACCAAATTTCCTTCCTTACTCTCCTTAAAAATGTGCTAAGCCGTAGCACCTAAGCTTTTATATACGGATTTGTACTTAACTTAAAGGCTTCTCCTGAAATTTATTTTACAAGTATATTCCTGGTCTAAAGTTCTATATACATCAGATCTAAGATCTTATTAGGTGGATTCTGAAAGGACCAAGGATAACTGCTCCACTCAGAATGGAAGCAAATCAAAGCAAAGCAGACTACAACAAAACGCAAAAAATAAAAATAAAAAAGTCACATCGACATCTTGGAATTTCAGAAAAAAACAAATGGGCACCAGGTGATTTTCAAAAGGTTCAGATTCTTTTCTTCTCTCAGTACTTTGCATATGTTGCTCCCTCCGCCTGGAGGTGTTCATCTGGCTTGAATCCAAACGCATCCTCTACAAGGACTTCCTTTCTCCATGACAGAGCTGCATTATTTGTGTCACTTCCCTCATTAGATTGTAAGTTCCTCAAAGGGAATGCGCCATGCTACTCATTCACCTAGTCATTCTCACAGCCTCAACCAGCATTAGGCAAATACCTTTGTCGGATGAATTGTTTCCTTTAGCTTGGGCTACAAAGTCAAAGGCTTACACATGACTACATCAAGGAGCAGGTGCACTGGGAGGAACTCTAGTCATCTGGAGAATAACTGGGTAAGAGGAGACTGGCATGCTTTTTTTAGATAAGTGACTGCTACTTGGCTCCTCCAAGTTGGTGCCAGGCGCAGAGGTAGGTCAAAATTTGCTAGTGCCAATTTTTAGGTCATCCTGAAGTTACAATTTCTGTGGATTTTCATGTGAATCTCTAGAGTTTAAAAAATGTTGGCATCAAATTAAAAATGTTTTTAACCAACCACTTGGTGTGAACCAAAGGAAACAGGCCAACAGGCCAGATGTAGTCTCCAGTTTTCAGCCTCTGCGTTGGCCTCTCCCAGATCACTTAGGTCCTAAGAAAGCTCAGTCATACACTGGCTCTTGCTTCATCCCACTGGATGATAAATCGAGTCTTACCAAAACAGCAGGGACTCTTATCAAACTGCAAAGAAAAAAAAAGTGATGTCTTGAAATTAGGAACTCATGTGAAATCAAACAGTGACTTCTTCCACTTCCCTACTCCTATAACTCCCTAAAGACAGCAGAACCCTGTAGATTTTACAGTGCCGTAGATTTAAATCTGAAATTCTAGAACTTGTAAATCACTGTGACACTAGCTATAACCATGAACAGTGCTGCCTGCAGTAACTAATGCTGATCTCTAATGACTTCAAGTCTTGTGGCGCCCAATAACTTTTAGGATGAGATTCTATTTCCTTAGCTGTTGTCAAACATGTCCTCAGCCCAAGAATTGTTATGACAACCACTGCAATTGTTTTCTTGATTTACAATGTGAGGGTTATCAAGGATATTATGTTGAATTTAACAGGTGTTACCAAGCAATGCATTTATTTGGAAAGATACCAGTTACCAGTCATCGAAAGCTTTTGTATGTTGAAAATGTAATTTTAATAGATAATTCTTCATCTTACATAGGAGCACAATAAAATACACCACATTCTGAAGAAACTCCAGAAGTTATGAGAATAAGAGTGAGGAAAATTCAGATGGGCTACAATATCCATTACCTTAAACTGCAAGAGACAAAAGATTCCAACCTGAAGGTTAACATTTACATATTTGTGACTGGCTACATTATGACTTTAAAAGAATCAGGAATTAGATGTGGAGAGAGGTGAAAGAACAGTTTTGTGAGGAGAAAAACTGTCAGTGAAGGAAAATTTACTAATACCAAATTAAAGAATAAAAGGAGTTCCCATAGCAAACACGAGAGGGATGAAGTAAGACTCAACTGAAGATCTGATGCTCTCCAAAGAAAAGATGTTCTGGTGACTTGTGTGGGCTGGTTTCGAGAGATCTGCTCTTAGGTCTATAAGGAAGACTCACAAATGCCTCAGCAAAGCCCAAATGAGTATCAGATTGATGTTTCCCAGTAACACACACCAATGGCCACATACGAAGTTTCCAGACAGGAAAAAAGTCTTAACCCACATTAGAGGCAAAAAAATGTGGCACATGTGAGAGTACTACATGTTAGTCACAACTGCTTTCTTTGCCGTGACTATCCTGTACAGTAATTTTCAAATATTGTGGCAAGACACCAATGATCACCTAACTGATCAGACAACACAAACACATTTACTTCAAATTTCTAGAAGGTAAAAAAAAGGTCAGATATGGATGCTTTCTGCATGCTCAGGGCCAGTTTATAAATACTCCATTTAGTAATATCTTCACATAAATTTGCATCAGTGAAAAGAAATGGGCAAAGTCTACCTCTTGCCATTCAATTTGTCAGATGGTGAAGACCAAAACAGAACATTCCCATCAGTTTTAATTTTTAAATACGATTGTCACATTGGGAAAATGAATTAAACACAGTAAAATAAACTGTACAAAGGCAAAGTAGAATAACAAAAAATATTTTACTAAAACATAAGATTTACAGAAGTTTCCAGACAAGCCATACAAAATGGTCACAAGCTCTTTCTGAAGGGGGAATCTGCACTTGACAGCAAAGTCACACTGTATTAGTGAGGGCTGTGATGTTCTTAATGTTCCCATTCTGGTTCAAACAAGCTCGTCCACCTACAGCGTCTGATAAAGTTAGACTTGGCTAGAGAGCATACACTAAAGAACCGGTTAGCTGC
>PVLC010025515.1:0-23922 GCA_004027655.1 Graphiurus murinus | reverse complement strand
ATGATGTTGAACATTTCCTCATACATTTATTGGCCATTTGTATTTCTTCTTTTGTGAAGTGTCTATTTAGATCCTTTGCCCATTTTTTGATTGTGTTATTTGTTTTCTTAGCTGTGAGTTTCTTGAGTTCTCTGTATATCCTAGATATGAGTCCTCTGTCAGATGAGTAGCTGGCAAAGATTTTCTCCCACTCTGTGGGCTCTCTGTTGAGGTTCTTGATAGTTTCCTTTGTTGCACAGAAGCTCTTTAGTTTAATGCAATCCCACGTATTGATCTTCCTTTGAGTTGCTTGTGCTTTTGAGGTCTTGTTGAGAAAGTTTTGACCTGTGCCTATGTGTTGAAGTGTTGGGCCTATGCCCTCTTCAAGTAGCTGCAAGGTCTCTGGCCTGACTTCCGGGTCTCTGATCCACCTGGAATTGACTCTTGGTCTCACTAGGTTTCTGAGAGCCTATGTTGCCGAGGATG
This sequence comes from Graphiurus murinus, assembly GCA_004027655.1. Classification (NCBI taxonomy): domain Eukaryota; kingdom Metazoa; phylum Chordata; class Mammalia; order Rodentia; family Gliridae; genus Graphiurus; species Graphiurus murinus. The sequence continues at coordinate 23,457 of PVLC010025515.1, read as the reverse complement.
GCTTTGAACCTGCAATCCTCCTGTCTCAGCCTCCCAAATATTGGGATTGCAAGTTTATAGTTAGAGCATATTGTCCTATATAATTAAGACTTGGTAGCATTTGAAGACCAAACATTTAATCAGTACTTTATTCACACATTTTCCTCCTTAAAGGATTTTTAAAAATTACAAAAAGTAGCTGGGTATGGTGGCGTACACCTGTAATCCCAGTACTTGAAAGGCTGAGATAAGAGGATTGCAGGCTCAGGACCAGCCTCAGCAACTTAGAGCGGCCCTTAGCAATTTAGTGAGACCCTGTTTCAAAAAATAAAGAATTAAAGAGGGCTGGGGGTGTAGGTTGGAGGTAGAATGCCCTTGAGTTCAATTCCCAGTATGAAAAAAAATTACAGAAGTGATACCCAAATAAAATAATTGAAAAATACATTATAAGTGAAAATGCCCCCCATAAGCCACAGATCCACCACTGTTAAGTTTAATCTATTTTTTAAGTGTGAATATATACTTATATAAATTTATTTTTCTAGGTAAGACATGTATATAAGCATATACACGCTTTTAAAACCATGAGCAGGACCATTCTATTAAGAGTGTTCTGCCCCTTGCTTTTTTCACTTAACCGAATACTCTCACACATCTTTTGAATATTAGACTGCTGTCCTAAGATCACAGGGCCTGGTGTGCAGTAGGCACAAGTAATCTGTTTCATGTTTCTACAGGAGTACTAGAAAACTCTCTACTTTGTACCCCCTCCAGGAGAGGATGTAATTTCTTGCCATCAGTCATCGCAGCTCAAAACCAGCTTACGTCCCAGTTCCTCTGAACATCTCCCTCCACCCTCCTACCAACCCTCTGAGCCTACAGATTTTGTGGTAAACATTCTCAGTCAAGAGGGTTAACAATCTCTTATTTCAAGGGTAGTCAGTCCCCCCAAAATGGGCTATGTGCACCATGAACTTTTTTTACTGTTTTTAAGATTAAAAATATAGAACTCTTCATGAATTTGTGTGTCATCCTTGCGCAAGGGCCACGCTAATCTTCTCCATATTGCTCCAGTTTTACTCTATGTGCTACCAACGGAGCACCACCATGAACTTTAAAAAGGTAATGCTCAGCCAGGCATGGTGGCACACACTTGTAATCCCAGTGCTTGGGAGGCCAAGACAGAAGGATCGCAGGTTGCGGCCAGAGTCAGCAACTTAGTGAGGCCCTCTGCAACTTACTGAGACCCTGTTTCAAAACAAAAAATAAAATGGGACTGGGGTATATGTAGCTCAGAAGTAGACTGTCCCTGGGTTCAATCCTCAGCATTACAAAAAAAAAAAAAAAAAGGAATGCTCTTCGATCTGTGATAGGAAGGAGCATTACCTAACGGTGGTCATAGGAAGCAAGAGAATGGAACACTCTGGTTATCAGAAAGGGGAACAACTAATCAAATTACTATACACTCATCTGAATAATTATCATGAAGATATTAAGAATAAACTTTACTTTGAAAAATTGCTAAAATATGACATATTTCTGCTATAACAATAAGCAAAAAAAGCCAGACATAATCACATAAAAATATACACCACCCCGCTTTGGTTAAAGTCTGGAAAGAAAGAAGGTAAAATGTTGACTGTAGTAGCCTCTGGGATGATTAAAAACATAAATATTCTATTCCACATTATTTCAAAACTCAGTAATACACGTTTTGTTTTTTGTAATAACAAAACAAGTATACAAGAAGACCATCTTTCATTTGACTTGAAAGAATGGCAGCTAGAGAAGCACGTTTACACACTTTAAAAGTTTCCAGACAAGCTGGGTGTGGTGTATGACCACAGTCCCAGCTACACAGGAGGGTAAAGGAGGAGGATCACAGGAGCCCAAGGAGTCCGGCCAGCCTGGACAACATAGTGAGTGAGAGAGAGAGAGAGAGAGAGAGAGAGAGAGAGAGAGAGAGAGAGAGAGTGTGTGTGTGTGTGTATGTGTGTATGTGTGTGTGTGTGTGGTGCTGGGGATTGAGCCCAGCAACATTCCACCTTCAAACTACACCCCCAGCCCTTTTTATTTCTTGTTTTGAAACAGGGCCTCACTAGGTTGTTGAAAGTCTTGCTACAATGCTCAGGCTGTCCTAGAACCTGTGATTCTCCTCCTAAGCACTGGGATTACAAGGTGCACATCACTACACCCAGCTAAACCATCCTTTAAAAAAAAAATTATAAAAATTTGGGACAAAACATGGCATTATTTCCTTAAAATACCACTTTATACCACATTACCTGATTACAAAGATACTGGCCCAGGCCGGGTCTAGCAGCAGCACTAAGATATATAACAGGTTTTTTGTTATATAACACATTGAATCCATCCACCACAAAGTCTTCATATTGAGAATGCATGGCAAGCCTACAGATCTTTGCAAGTCCTTCTCGTTCTTCTTCATGGAAATAAGCACAGCCATTTTCATACCTATAATGAGATACCCGTACATTAATGTACTGCTGGATAATTAATCTACTTCTGATTAATTCTGATTTTACATGTTAATCTTACAATCATGGGAGCAATTCTTTCCCCAAACTCGACACTGTCACCTCGGTCAGGCAGAGGGGATAACAATGCGAAACATCCTCATGCTAGATGGCTGGCAACTCACTCCAGCTGGAGGTTATAAAGGAGGGAGGCAATGACCTCAGCCGTACTGGAAAAGAGAGACCTGGAGTCCCAGATACAAAAAGCCCGAGATCACGGTTCTGGCTTATTGTCTATGAAGGCCAGCACTGGATAATGCAGAGATGGTTGTTAGCAGAGTTTCAGCCCTAAAACATCCAGAATAAATAAAACCTCCAAAAATGCTAGCCAGGCTGACTTTTGCTTTTATTATAATCTGCTTGGGGCTTTTTATTTCTCTCAATCTCCTAGAGAAGGAGAGAAACTATGATGACTAAAAGCACTTGATCCAGATTATCCCTCTATCTTCTGTAATACGTGCCATTAGGAAAATAAATAAATAAAAACGAGCAGCTGCTGACACTATCACGCACGTATTTGCTTATACTCATCGTTCTATACATATATTAATCCATTCACTCATTTGATCCTCACAACAATTCCACGGAAGGTATTAATGCTATCCTCATTCACTAGAGGAGGAAACTGAGGCTTGGAGAGGTCAATCAACCCTCCCAAGAGGAGGCAAATTTGAACCAGGTCTTGCCCCAGGAAAGATTCCTTGCAATCTACATCTGATTCAGACATAATTTTACTGGGAGCTACAAACTCATGATGTCTTTACCTGAAAATTCTGCACAGCCATAAGGTAGTATCTGAGAGTATCCTGGTTGTCAGTTTTCTCAGCCTCTCTTTGTCCAAAGTTGAGATATAAGCTCCCAGACTATGCCCCAACAAGGCCATGTGACCTTGTTCTCCTATGTTCTGGATTCTGTGAAGCAGAATTTATTAGATTAAAAAAACTGAAAGATTCAAAGCATAAAAAAAAAAAGAGACAGAATTTGGAGATGCACTATCCCTGGGAAATTTGTCAGACTTGAAATCCAATTAAGGCAGAAATTCAGAAAATTCAATGCATATAAGGTATTGAAATTTTGGTGAGCCGGGCGTGGTGGCGCACGCTTGTAATCCCAGCATTCGGGAGGCTGAGACCGGAGGATCCGGGTTCGCGGCCAGCCTCAGCTACCTAGTGAGGCACTCCGCAACTTAGTGAGACTCGGTTTCAAAATAAAGAATAAAAAATAGGGCTGGGGGTGGAGCTCGGAGGTAGAATGCCCCTGGGTTCAATCCCCAGTACTGCAAAAAAAAAAAAAGAAATTTTGGTGAGAAGAATATTCTTGAAATTTGAATCTTAGAGGAGATAAAAATTCTTTTCATTTGGTCCTTATAAACTGTTTCTGAATAGTCTCCTCATTATATTTTAAAAATTAGCTGGGCATGGTGGCACATGTTTATAATTCCAGTACTTGGGAGGCTGAGACAGGAGGATCGCAGGTTCGTGGCCAGCCTTAGTAGTGAGGCCCTTCGCAACTTAGTGAGACCCTGTTTCCAAATAAAAAATGAAAAATAGGGCTGGGGGTGTAGCTCAGAGGTAGAATGCCCCTGGGTTCCATCCCCAGTACCTCAATCAATCAATCAATACCAACTTTAAGAACTATAGAGGAGGGGGAAAGATATAGCTCAGTGGTATAGCACTTGCCTACCAAGCACGAGGCTCTAGGGTCTATCTCCAGTACTGGGAGGAAAAATGAAACAAAACAAACAACAATAACAACAATAATAAATCCCAGCTGGGCATGGTGGCACACGCTTGTAATCCCAGCATTCGGGAGGCTGAGACCGGAGGATCTGGGTTCGAGGCCAGCCTCAGCTACCTAGTGAGGCACTCTGCAACTTAGTGAGACTCAGTTTCAAAATAAAGAATAAAAAATAGGGCTGGGGGTATAGCTCGGAGGTAGAAAGCCCCCGAGTTCAATCCCCAGTACTGCAAAAACCAAAAAACAATAATAAATCCCAAATACTACAGAGGGTACAACTAAGACAAAATGAGCTGAAAACATTTCTTATAGCATTGTTGAATAGCTGGGCACAGTGGAGCATGCCTGTAACTACTGCATTTGGGAAGCCAACACAGGAGAATCACAGGCTCAAAGTTATTAGCATGCAGTAATTTAGCAACACTCTGTTTCAAAAACAAAAATAAAAAGGGCTGGGGGTGTAGCTCAGAGGTAGACTGCCTCTGGGTTCAATCCCCAGCACAGCACCCTCCCCACACAAAAAGTATTGAAAACCAATTTCCTGCATTAAATAACTACTGAAAATAATATAGAGAATTCTAGGGGACTAGGTATTTTTTGTTTTATATTTAATTAGAATGAATGTATTAATTTCCTTTATAAAGAATAACTGTAAGCTGGGCACAGTGTCGCATGCCTATAATCCTGTACTTAGGAGGCTGAGACAGGAGGATATAGCAGGTTCGAAGACATCCTCAGCAACTTAACAAAACCCTGTTTCAAAAACAAAAAATAAAACGGCTGGGGTAGTAGCTCAGAGGTAGAATGCCCCTGGGCTCAACTCCTAGTACCACCAAGAAAAAGGAAAAAAATAAATAACTGTAGCCAGGCATGGTGGCACATGCCTATAATTCCAGTAATTGGGAGGCTAAGACAGGATGATCGCAGGTTCAAGACCAGCCTCAGCAACTTAGTAAGACTCTCGGGAATCTAATAAGACCCTGTTTCAAAATGAAATTTAAATGTAGTTTGGAAGTAGAATGCCTCTGGGTTCAATCTTCTGTACTCCCCCCCAAATAAAAGAATAACTATAAATAACAAGAAATAAGTTTATAACTGTTAGCTGCAAATGTAAGAAAAAGACAAAGAACCAAATAGGATCATGGACAAAGGGCGAAATACACATAAGTCTTAAAATAATACAAAGAGATACTTAACCTGGTTCATAAGAAAAACAAATTTAAATTGTGCTGAAATATCTCACTTATCAGATTTCTTCTTCTTCTTTTTTTTTAATAGTACTGGGGATTGAACCCAGGGGGAGTCTACCTTTGAGCTACACCCCCAGTCGTATTTTTTATTCTTTTTTTTTTTTTTATTATTTTTTTTTTTTTTTTTTTTTTTTTTTTTTGCGGTACTGGGGATTGAACTCAGGGGCATTCTACCTCTGAGCTATACCCCCAGCCCTATTTTTTATTCTTTATTTTGAAACCGAGTCTCACTAAGTTGTGGAATGTCTCACTAGGTAGCTGAGGCTGGCCTCGAACCCGGATCCTCCGGTCTCAGCCTCCCGAATGCTGGGATTACAAGCGTGCGCCACCACGCCCAGCTCTATTCTTTATTTTGAAATAGGGTCTCACTAAGTTGTGGAGGGCCTCACTAAGTAGCTGAGGCTGTCCACGAACCCGGATCCTCCAGTCTCAGCCTCCCAAGTAACTGGGATTACAAGCGTGTGCCACCACGACTGGCTCAGATTTCTTATTAGAACATTATTTATCACTTATCAAAGTGATGGGAAAAGAAGTATTCTAATATACTGCTGGTGGGACTGTGAACTGGCTCAATTCCAAGGAGGGGAATTTGGCACTATTTTATTAAAATTCCAAAAGCACATACTATTGGACCTAGCAGATCTACTTCCTGGCCTTTGCCCTCCAAACACATTTGCCTCTATAAGAAACAGGAGATTAGTTGAACAAAATATGGTTCAACCATTCAAAGTAAAACTAACTCGCTCTTTACAAAGAGAAAGCTTCTTAAGTACAGATACTCCAAGACATAGTGGAAAAAAGCAAGATCCGGACACATATTTATGTACTGGAGAGGGTAGGCATGGACATTTTGCTTGTGTATAAACATATAACATATCTGTTGATGAATATGTAAGTTTATGGCACTTGTCTATCTCTAGGGAAGAAAACCAAGTAGGGAGAGAGAGAGGTAGAAAGGAAAACTGTCTTTGTACAATTTTTTTTTTTTTTTTTTTTTTTTTTTTTTGCAGTACTGGGGATGGAACCCAGGGGCATTCTACCTCCGAGCTATACTCCCAGTCCTATTTTTTATTCTTTATTTTGAAACAGGGTCTCAGCCTATCAAATGCTGGGATTACAAACATGTGCCACCATGCCCAGTTCCAATTTTTTTTTTTTTGTTAATCTTCTGAATTGCACAAGGAGAATGCACTATTTATTACAAAAAATTATATCAAAAATTAAGACAAACAAAACTAAAAATGAATAAATGAAGCAAATGGGTGATCCGCAAAGTAGGCACCACCAATGAATTCAGCTGCAGTCATTCTCCGGAAGCAGGAGAAAAGCACATCACACTTACTCTTCAGTCTGGCAGCCCCTTCACAGGTCCTGTACCATAACAACTACAGAACCTAATTTTACTAAGTACCTCCTTTTTATAAAATGTATTACCTAAAATACATAAATGTCTTTCTGAAAAGAGGAAGTGAACATTATTTTGACATCACATGTAACTCTTAAAAATACAATTTATTTGAGACACTACAAAATCACTACAGAATTCAAGAACACACAGACTTTCAAAGAGAAGCTGCCAACCCTTCTCCATTACCGGGCACTCTGGGGCTCCTCCTCTTCATCTCCGTGCATCAGATTCTGAACTAACTGGAGGACGCTCACCATGTCTTGTCCACTGCGGAATAAAGAGAGTTGATGGGCTGGTGGAAAGAGCACACACAATCCCCGCTCTCCCGGCTGTTTCTCTCATCCAAACTCGCCTTTACAAGGTTTTTCTTCTCTCTCTTTTTTTTTTTTTTTTTTTGTGGTACTAGGGATTGAACTCAGGGGCATTCTACCTCCGAGCTATACCCCCAGCCCTATTTTTTATTCTTTATTTTGAAACCAGGTCTCACTAAGTTGCGGAGTGCCTCACTAGGTAGCTGAGGCTGGCCTCGAACCCGGATCCTCCGGTCTCAGCCTCCCTAATGCTGGGATTACAAGCGTGCGCCACCACGCCCGGCTTCTTCTCTTTTTTTTAATGGGGTAGTTACAAGAGAAAGAATGTGTTTTGAGATACAGTTTATACTTTTAAAAAAGGAAACATCAAATTATAAACTGAGCTGGGCATGGAGGCCAATGCTTGTAATCCCAGTACTTGGGAAACTGAGACAGGAGGATCAAAGGTTCACCACCAGCCTCTGCAACTTAGTGAGACTCCTCCCCCCGCCCCGGTTTCAAAATAAAAAATAAAATAGGGCTGGGGGGTGTAGCTCAGAGGTAAAATCCTGCTTGGTTCAATCCCCAGTACCACATACACAAAAAAACGTATAAACTGAATCCTGACTATAACTTTATTTGTGATTAACTAACTCTCCTAATTATGAGTTTGATTTTTAAAAAATTTCATTCCAGGCAGGATAGTACTTGGGAGGCTGAGACAGGAGCATCACAGGTTTAAGAACAGCTTCAACAATGCAGCAAGACTCTCAGCAACCTAGTGAGACCCTGTTTCAAACTAAAAAATAAAATAGGGTTGGGCATGTGGTTCAGAGGCAGAACTCCCCTGGGGTCAATCCCCAGTACCACAAAAATTTTTACCAGTCTTGCTCTAGCAATATTTCTATATTGGTTCATCTGCATCTTGGGGTAGAAACAGAATATTTAATAAGCATGTTGGAAGAGCCCAAAGTCCTTCTAAGAGGAATATTCTTATAAGCAGGAGTACTGGAATGTCACTGGTATGCGTTGTTTTCCTCCTTGTAGGAGTCGATCTACTTGGACTAACACCTTAAACACATAATGCAAGCCTCATTTATGACCAGCTCTTCTCCAAGTTGGGAAACTTGAGATCCACAGAGACTGTACAGATTTACTTCTATCCAAGATGGGTTACTAATGTTCATTACATGGGTAAAGGTGTAAGCAATGGCAAGGCAACATGTGTAGTATATTATTCCTATTAATATGAATATGATTAATAAAACTTCTCTTTTTGTGTTTCAGGAAACTTTCTGAGTGTCAGAAAACAAACAAACAACAACAACAAAAAACTTAGCCAGGTGTGGTGGCGCACGCTTGTAATCCCAGTACTTGGGAGGCTGAACCCAGAGGATCCAGGTTTGCAGCCAGCCTCAGCTACTTAGTGAGGCTCTCCACAACTTAGTGAGACCCTATTTCAAAATAAAGAATAAGAAATAGGACTGGGGATGTAGCTAGGGGGTAGAATGCCCCTGGGTTCCCAGTACCACAAAAAACAAAAAAATTCAACCCATTTATTGGTTAGTTGATACTCTGTGTGTCCTAATCTTTTCTTTTTGTGCCACAACTGCTGGGCATGGTAGTACAAGACTGTAATCTCAGTACTTGGGAGGCTGAGACAGGAGGATTGCAGGTTTGAGGCCATACTCAGCAATTTAGGGAAATCTTGCTTCAAAATAAAAACAAAAAGGCAGCTTGGAGGTAGAATGCCCTGGGTTCCGTCCCCCGTATCAAACAGACATACAAAAAGCAGCAGCACTGTCAAAACAATGCTCAAAAGTTCACCCTCCTGGAGGTGCTCACCTCCAAAGGAGAGGGGCTCTAGTTCTCAGACACTGTAGATCAGGGCAGGGGCTCGGGGTGCGGCACACTTGGGTGCTAGCCTTGTGACTCTGAGTGATCGATCCAAACTTGGTGAGTCCTCACGTACCAGAATGTTGAGGACACGAGCAGACAGCGCCTATAAAGCACAGGAAGCTACCGCTGGCACAGGGCCGTGTTTTGTGGCACTGGGGACTGAGCCCAGGGGCCTTCTACCTCTGAGCTGCATTCCCAGTCCTTTGTTATTTTTCATTTTTGAAATAGGGTCTTGCTAGGTTGCTAAAAATCTCACTAAGTTGCTGAGGCTGATCCCAAACCTGCAATCCTCCTGTCTCAGCCTCCCAAGTCCTGGGATCACAGCAGGTGTGGGCCACCACGCCCAGCTTTGACCAGTGGTTTTAATGTGCTGCCATTTTGAAAATTACAGATGTTCTTGGGAGTTTCCTTCTAAGAAAACTTCTGTGGAAAAAAGAATACACAAACCTGAAGCTCTTTGGTTCCCTTCAGTGCAAGGACAAGGAAACTTAGTGGATTTGCCTCCTATTTTGACTTGCAGAAAGCACTTCACACTTAAGATTATCTCAAAAAATCAGCACGATTCCTGCTACAAGGAGGAGTGGCCATTTTAAAATATTAGTATCCGGGTGTATTGGATGTGACATTTATTGACACACTGCGATCCTTCCTCCATGCTTTTCTTTTGAAACCTTGGGTGATTTATGTTCAGGTCAAAGAACAATTTAAGGGAGTTGTACTATTGACTTAGGTGTAGTTTCCTGGTTATAAAAGAAAACAAATCTGTCTCCGGGAAGCTGGGCTGGGACTCTAATTCCAGATAGATTGCTAGCATCCTGTGAAAACTATAGTCAACTACTTATTTTTCTGATTTTTTTCCCCCTGCCTGTTCAAACCACAAAGACTTGATAGATTTGCTTTAGTAGTCAAAAAATAAATCATTCTGCCAATCAGTGTTTAATGCTGACATTTTCCTGTACTATATTATACAAATGATAATGTTAACCAAATTAAAATGTCTCTCACGACAAAGGTCAGTCTACTGAATAAATTATAGGCTTCAAGGATGAACTAAGTATAATATTCCAGTTATAATTACAAATGTGTGCATAGCTTTTGAGTCATGAGGTTGTATTAAGTTCCGAATAAGAAAGACGTTGGTAGGCTCAGCATTCATACCCATCAGCCAATGGCATTTCAGTTTTCTAATGTTACACTGGATTTAAATTTTCTTTGTGCTCATTCAAACTAAAATTGTCGGGCTAGGGATGTAGCTCAATGGTAGGGCATTTACCTAATATGCATGAGGCCCTGGGTTCAATCCCCAACACACCAAGGAAAAAACAAAACTACACATAAACTAAAATTGTAAGTAATGATGGTAAAATCTTGAGTTAAGAAAAATGTACACCCTCACTAAACGCACTAGTCGTTACTGCCACCTACCTCCCCTGAAGTGGCCCTGGGATATCCTCTGACATGACCTTCTTTCCATTTTCCTCCTCTGTTCGTCTACTTTAAAGAAAAAAAAACAAAAAAAAAAACGTTTTATTTCTTTTATCTTACCAAATTTCTAGCATTTGAACATGCAAGCATGACAGCCTGAACTAGAATCTCTCAATGGCTGGTGTCAGATTTGAAACACATTTATCACATCTCCTTAGACCCCAGTTTCAGGAGGTATAGAGTTTCAGGAAAATAAAAGAACACGAAAAAAACCTCACTTCAACCCATTTTTTTGTTAGATGATGCCCTGTATGACCTGAATCTATAGTAAGGAATATTTATAGATTCAAGTCAATATAATAGATAAAGTCACAAATTATAAGTCCTTCTCCTCAGTTTCATAGCTACTTAATTACAAAGCACCTCCTACCCGAGACAAGCTTCAACTTTCAAGTCGGCAGAAGCTATGTGTGATGCTGTGGACTTAAGAGGTGTCCTTAACAGAAGGAAACCAGAGCCGCCTGCCGCAAACGGGTTAGACCCGCTGGACGGGGTGGCCTCTGCCTTGCGTGCTTACCTCTGACTGTCCTCGAGCATCTTCATCGCCTCCTTCAAGTTCTTCCCCATTTCAGCTAATGTGGGGTCTGCTATCTGTGAAGCACCCCAGAAAAGGTTAAATTTGCATAATCCTTATCACTTCTGCTACATAATTCACACAAAAATCAAGCCCAAGTCCATTTTCTTCTGGATTTACTATAAAATGCAAAGGTTTATTATAAAGTACATGGAAAACTTACAAAACTATTTATGTATTTTATGCATAACAGAGAAATCTTCCAGTTCTACTCCCTAGGGGAAGCTACTTTGTGTGTGTGTGTGTGTGTGTGTGTGTGTGTGTGTGTGTGTGTATTGGGGATTGAACTCAGGGGCATTCTACCTCTGAGCTGCACCCCTCAACCCTATTTCATTTTTTATTTTGAAACAGGGTTTCACCAAGTTCTGTGCACTGGCCTTGAATTTGTGATTCTCCTCCTCAGCCCCCCAAATATTAGGATTACAGGCATGTGCCACCATGCCTGGCTAGGAAAAGTCACTTTTTTTTTGTTTGTTTTGTAGTACTAAGGATTGAACCCAGGGGCATTTTACCTCTGAGCTACACCCCCAGGCCTTTTTATTTTATCTTATTTTGTTTTGAAACAGGGACTTGCTAGGTTGTTGAGAGTCTGACTACTTGCTGAGGATTTCAGATCTTGAACCTGCAATTCTCCTGTCACAGCCTCCCAAGTACTGAGATTACAGGCGTGTGCCACCATGCCCAGTATGAAAAGTCACTTTTAAGTTTGACATATCTCTTTCCAAATTTTCACCTTATTCAATATGTACCTCTAAAACTTGTTTTTTCCTACTTCATAGTAAATATGGTTCCATGTCAGTATACCCACTTCATTCTTCTTGGTGGTTATACCTTATCCCATTCTTTGAATGTATCATAGTTTATTTAACTAATTTAACTAGTCCTGGATTAATGGGCCTTAAGTAGTTATTCCAGTTTTGTACCAAGGTTCAGAAAATTATACACACACACACACACACACACACACACACACACAGTATGCTATGTATGCTATTTGTTTAATCACTGTAATAGGCTGAAAAATGCCCACCCCCCCATCCTAATTCCTAGAGCTTGTGAATGTTATTTTATATGGCAAAGTCTTTGTAGGTGTGATTAAGTTAAGGATCTAGAGATGGTGATATTACCCTGAATCCTCCAGATGAGCCCAAAGTGTAATTAACTGTATCCTTATAAGAGGCAGGCAGAGGAATGGATATTCATATATTCTCTCTCTCTCTCTCTCTCTCTCTCTCTCTCACACACACACACACACACACACACACACACACACACACAAAGGTTGAGCAAAGTTTGAAGGTTTTGGCTTTGAAAGCTGGAATGATCTGGCCACAAACTGGAACAAGAAAGCAAAAGACTCCCTCTGCATGCAACCCTGCCAACCTTGACTACAGATCAGGGATATGGACTGCAAACTTCTGACCCCTAGAATAGGGAGGGAATTCCTTCTGACCGCCCTCCCTCTTTTCCTCCCTCCCTTTCTCCTCCTCTTTTTCTTTCCCTCTCTCCCCTGCTTCCTTTCTTTCTCTCTCCTTTTTTTTTTTTTTTTGCAGTACTGGGAATGGAACCTAGGGGCATTCTACCTCTGAGCTACACCCCTAGCCCTTGAAACAGGGTCTCACTAAGTTGCGGAGAGCCTCACTAAGTAGCTGAGGCTGGCCTCAAACCCAGATCCTCTTGTCTCAACAAGTGTATACACCACCACGCCCGGCTTCTCTCCCCTTCTTTATTGCAATAGGATCTTGCCATATTTCCTGGGCTGGCCTGAAACTCCTGGTCTCAAGTGATCCTCCTGCCTCAGGTTCCCAAGTAGCTGGGAAACACAGGTGTGCACCACCATGCCCAGCTTCACGTTAGTTGTTTTAAGCCACGAGTCTGCAAGAGGCTCCATAAACCACTGAAACAGTGATGGCTTCCAGAGCACACAAGTGGGAAGATGGGCAGAGGTCAGCATGTGGGGTGAGAGCTCCCGCGCCACCGCTGCCGCCGCTGCGGCCGAGCCCCAGCCCTCAGCACGTTCCACATGCCGATCACACTGGTGGTTATGCGGCTGCACACAACCTTCAGAACACAAGGTGTCTAATTAAATTGGGTAATTCTGTTGTTCGTAAATGCCCCTCAATTTAAACAGAAAAGAGGGTGAGTTGATTTAAAGTCAATTTACTTTCCTTTTCTGTGCTGGGTATAGAATCCAAGCCCTTGCACATGCCAAGCAAGCGTTCTACCACTGAGCTACGTCCCCAGCCCCTAAAGTCAATTTAAAGAAAATATTAAGCAAATGGTAGTATAGGTGGTAAACTCATGACAAAATTCATAAAGAAGGTGTATGAATAAACTGCTGCTTGAGAAATGTAAGAGCTTGGGCTGGGGTAGAGTGCCTGACTAGCCTGTGCTAAGCCCTGAGTTCAATCCCCAGGACCGGGGAAAGAAAAAAGGAACTAAACCTTTAAAGAGAAGCACCCTTTAGAAAAGGAGAAAAGGCAGTCTAAAATGTAATTTGGAATATACATACATATATAATTTATCAATAATAGAAGTATAGAGGCTGGAAGTAGAGCTAAGTGGCAGAGCACCTGGTTTGCATGCACAAGGCCCTGAGTTCCAGTCCTAGCCCTCTCCCACCCCAAAGTATATAATCCTGTAGGTTCAATAAGCTACTTTTTTGAGTGGAGGAATGTTCACATTTGGGGGGCTCTAGGGCCAGTCAAAGGAGAAAAACCAAAGACAAACCAGCTGTTCATATTGGACAGAAGACTTTGATATTATCAAATGCTTGTTTACAGCATAACCACTAGATATGTAAAAATCTTTTCTTCAACTGATCAATGCAATGAAATAAAGCTCTAAATTGCTGTTTCTAACATACAACTCCTCTTGCCTTCCAAACAAGGCCTGTACCGCACAGTGGTAATCATCCAACTTTCATCTCTCCAAAAAGCATGTATTTTCCTTCCCGCAATCTAGCATGAGATAAAGTGCCCAAAACACCACCTGTCTGCTACATCCAAGAAGCCACAGCAGTAAGAACACAGCAGCAGCAGCAGCTACCCCGAGAACAGGGTCAAAATGAGACAAAAGGACAGGAATTCTCAAAGTCGGTATAGTGACTTGCAATCCTGACTTACCTTGTTGAGGTCTCAATTTCTGTATTTCCAACTATTTTTGCCTGATTTCAAGAGTAGAGTAAGAACCAGGCATTTCTGTCTTCTTCCACCTTCTAAGAATTGGAAACTCTCTGAAGATCTTACTTTTAGCTATCAAGCACTCCATGCTTGAGTGTGTCTAGAAGAACATGAAGACACCCTGTAATTACTGGTTCATTAAGCACCCTAATGTTCCTAGTTGGAAAGAAACAGCAAGTGTTGGATAAGGCATAGGGATTCATATTTAACCTTGCAAATGGCTCAAGAAAAAAGACAGAAAAAAAATAGGGCAAAAATTACACAACATGCGGTAAAAATCTGGTAGAGATAAGGAGGCAATAAAATTAATAACATCGGATAGCAAGCCTCAGTCACAGACAACAGTACTGGAAAGGAGAAGAAAAGGCATCCCAATCTCTTGTCTCAGATACATATTAGGAATGCTACAGATCCAAATTTAAGTTTCAAAAACGTGCATTACTAAAGACCACTTCTGGAGGATCAGTCCATTAGATATAAGATCATGAGTAAATGTTTCCAAAATAACCACAGACAGGCAAGTTTTTTTCTAAAATCTGTCTTGTTTATCTGGAATCACACTCTAATTCTGGGACAAGAGGAAAATTATTAAAGAGAAGCAAGTTGCATAGTGACCAGATATAACTTTCACGGATAAACTTCTTACAATGTTCTTAGGACTTGTCAGTAGGTGATAAAATCAGAAAGATAAAGATATCTGTTATTCTTGGGCTGGGCCTGCAGCCTAGTGGTAGAGCACTTGCCTAATATGTATGAGACCCTGGCTTCAATATCTAGCACCACAAAAGAAAGAAAAAATAATAATTATTCTTATCAAAATCATTATTTCCAAAGTTGAACTGTAATTATGTAGAATTAATGTTGGCAGTCTCATCTTAAGAGAGCCAGGAGTGGTGGCGCTCATGTATCTCAGTACATAGGAGGCTAAGACAAGAGGATCATGGGTTCGCAGCCAGCCTCAGCTACTTAGTGAGGCCCTTTGCAACTGAGACCCTATTTCAAAATAAATAATAAAAAATAGGGCTGGGGGTGTAGCTTGGAGGTAGAGTGTCCCTGGGTTCAATCCCCAGTGCCACAAAAAAAAACCCTCAGATGAGCTGAGCATAGTGGCACAGGCCTGTAATCCCAGTACTTGGGAGGCTGAGACAGGAGGATCCCAGGTTTGAGGTCCAGCCTCAGCAACTTAGTGAGGCCCTGTTTCATAATAAAACATAAGATAGGGCTGGGGGTATAGCTCAGAGGCAGAATGCCCCTGGGTTCAATCCCTGAAACCACAAAAAACAAAAACAAAAACAAAACAAAACTTAGATGGATTCTGAGGAAAGGAAACCATCAATTCCTGAAGCCTTTATGTATCTTTGGACCTTTAAGGATGAGCTGTGTGAAACTGACAACATTCAACTGTTTCTAATGTACAAAAACAGGAACTTCAAAGGGAAGGCCTTATTTTGTTGTTTTATAATTTAAAAAAATGGTAGTATGAAGTTTTCTTCTCTCAGTCATTTGTAACTTGGAACGCATTTTCCACAGAAATAAAAAGTGGATGGGACCCAAAGATAGACTTCAAGAAATATTTAATCTTAAGGTCGCTTAATACTTAACATTTGCAGCAAAGCAAAATATTGCAATAATACTAGTAAATAAATCAAAAATTTGAAATAATTTTATGATCCCTGAATACTGCTTGAAGAGAATGGATTTACATTGATAAATGAAATTTCTAAAAGGAATTTCTGAACATTTTCAATATAACTAGAGGTATTGATTCTTTTTACATCTGATTTAATTTCTTTTTTTGTGTGTGTGGTATTGGGGATTGAACCCAGGGGCATTCTACCTCCGACCTACAACCCCAGCCCGATTTTTTTTATTCTTTATTTTGAAACAGGGTCTCACTAAGTTGCGGAGGGCCTCACTAAGTAGCTGAGGCCAGCCGCAAACTCGGATCCTCCGGTCTCAGCCTCCCAAGTACTGGGATTACAAGTGTGCGCCACCATGCCCAGCTCCGATTTAATTTCAAAAGATAAAATGAAGCCAAGTGTGGTGGTGCATGCCTATAATCCTAGTACTTGAGAGGATGAGACAGGAGGATGGCAGGTTCAAGGCCAGCACTTGGTAATTTAGTGAGAATCTGTTTTAAAATAAAAAAGTAGAAAGGGTTGGGAATGTAGCTCAGAGGTAGAATGCCCTGCGTTCAATAGCCAGTATCACACACATGGAAAAGAAAAAAAAAATTAAATGGCTTTCCTGTCTCTTGATTCATATTCTACCAACAACATTATGAGGAACAATCATATTATAAGGTAAAACTAAGAGCTGGGAATGGTGGTACAAGGCTGTAATCCCAGTACTTGGGAGGCTGAAACAGGAAGATCACAGGTTTGCGGACAGTCTCAGCAAGTAGTGAGACTCTTGTCAACCTAACAAGACCCTGTTTCAAAATAAAAATAAAATAGGGCTGGGGGTATAGCTTGGAGGTAGAAAGCTCCTGGGTTCAATCCCCAATAACGCGTGCTCACGTGTGTGCACGTGCGTGCGCACATACACACACATACACACACACACACACACACACACACACACAAGTAAAACTACACTGCATTTACAATTAAACTCTAGAAAAGCATAATTCTGAAAGAAATATTCCACTTAAAGAATCTCTTCCACAAAATCTTTCCTGGTCACTTACTCCATGTACTTCCTGCTTGTTTCTTAATTCTTGTGCTACTTTTTTTTTTTTTAAACTCTCCTTGCTATACAAGTGTTTGTCTAAAAATGTCTATGTCTTCTACTAGAATATAGCCTTCTAGAGGGATATCTCATTCACCTTGTGTCTCCTTCAGCACTGAGGTCTGACTATAGCTGACCTTCAACTACTAAAAAAGCATAAATCAAAACAGGTTTCTGCTTTAGGTGAAGACAAATAACACTAAGACAAGTAAATGCTACCTCTAACCCCAAATCTTGGATATAATGGAACACATACAGGACTGGGGAACCACCAATAGTTTTGCTACTGACCACCTTTGCAACTTTGAATAAATCATGAATAACCAAGGGCCAGGCGTGGTGGCACAGGCTTATAATCCCAGTACTTGGGAGGCTGAGACAGGAGGATCCATGTTCGCAGCCAGCCTCAACTACTTAGTGAGGCTCTTGGCAACTTAGTGATACCCTGTTTCAAAATAAAAAATAAAAAATAGGGAGTGTAGCTCTGAGGTAGAATGCACCCCCTTGGGTTCAATCCCTAGTTCTGCAAAAAAAAAAAAAAAAAAAAGAAGAAAAAGAAGAAGAAAAAAAAAGAGTCACCAAGGCCATCAATTTTTAGGAGCTGGAACTCTGCCCTATAGCTAAGTCCCATCATTCTCCTTGGACACCCAGCCATTAGGTAATCATTTACTGGCATGGCCACCATGCACCTGTATGCAAAACTGTCATTTCATGATGATGCAGGGATCAGTTTTAAACGAAAGCCAAAATTGCAGCCTCTTATCCCTGCACAAGCACACACAGAAACTGGTCATTTCAAGCTTACTCATATGGGTTCTTTTCTCATGCTTTTTAAGAGCAAGGATAGAAATTCTGGTAGTCCGTATCAGTAAGTAATGATCAGGAATGTCTCATTCATGCGGCTTCTACTGCTCTTAAAACTCCTAGCATAACAGTAAGGTGACAGATTTCCCAAAATCAGGCCCAAAGAGAGGGGGAAGAAAAAAAATTACCTTAGGATGAGAGCAGGATCACAAAGTAAACCGAGTTGTAATTATTTAAGTAAAAAACAGGTTAAATCAGGTGTAGTGGTGCATGCCTGTAATCTCAGTACCTGGGAGGCTGACAGGAGTAGCTCAGGTTCAAGGCCAGCCTTAGCAACTTAGGAGACCCTCAGCAACTTAGCAAGACCATTCTTCAAAAAAAAAAATAAAAATGGGATAGGGTATAGCTTAGAGATATGATGCCCCTGGGTTTAATCACCAGTACAAACAAAACAACAAAAAACAGGGTTAAAGTTGCTTCCTTCAGAGAGAAGAATTTATATATAACAAGTAAATTAAAGGCTAGGGCTGTAGCTCAGTGGTAGAGCACCTGCCTAGCAAGTGCAAAACCCCAGGTTTGATCCCCAGCGCCACAGAAGAATAAAACAAAAACAAAAAAACACAAGTAAATTAAAAGGCCCGGCTCTATAGTGCTGTCCAGTAGACCTTTCTTTGGTGATGGAAATGGTCTATACTTGTGTTGCCTGGCATAGCAGCCATGAGCCCCCGGTGGCTGTTGAGCACTTGGAATATGGTATGACTGAGATAATAAATTTTAAACTTTAACTGATCTGGACTTATTTAAGTTGGTAAATGCAGTTTGTGGCTGCTGGAAGTACAGTGTAGCTCTAGATTTTCTAAGTTAGTGATTTTCAACCAAATATAATTCCTCGCACCCTTAGAGGACAACTACATCCACCTGGCATCATTTTTAGTTGTCACAAGATGGGGGGGCACTATGCGAATCCAGCCATGGGAGGCCAGAGATGCCGCTAAACATGCTGCAATGCACAGGACCGCCCACCACAACAGAGAATTCTCTGTCCCCAAAGGGCAGGAATGCTAAAGTTGACAAACTCTGCTCTAAGTTTGCTCAAGGATGAAACTAAAGTAAATCCAAAGCAAACCGCAGTACACCTTGTCTAAACATAATGCCTAGGAAGAGAGAAGATTTTCAGGCAAACAGGGAAAGGTTTTAAGTAGCAGGATTTTAATGGAAAGTGTAGGTGTGTATGTAGTAAATGATTTATTAAGATCGCCACCAGAGTAATTACCTCCTGTGGCATTTTTTTCACTTGAATATTAACATAACGTTGTGAGACTATTCTGCAGGGCCCTGTTCATTACAAGCTGGACATACAGTACTGAGGGGCTCAAGCCTCTAGCTCTACTCCTACTCTCCTACTTTGAATTCCTTGCCCCCTCAATTAACCTATTTGGCTTCCTGACACATCACGCATTTTTGATACAAGAGAACTGACACTATTGTGAAAGCAAAGCAAATCAAGACAAGAAAATGGCTCTGTCATTGCAGGGTTGCACGTGTTTACGTATTACCTAAAGAAAAAGCAAGGGTACAGAATTATATTTGGACCAAAGAAAATGTATGGAGTGATTCTACTAAATGATGATAGCATACTACATCTTAGAGAGATATTACTTGAAATTTTAGAGGATGAGTATCAAATAACATTGTGGTTTCTGTAGCTGTATAAATTATGCATGGATCAGTTTAAATGGAATCATTCAGAACTGCACAAATAGCTTTCAAATTTATACTAGTGATATAGAATTTAACCTAAAATAGTCTATTACTCAAAGAAACAGGAACAATGGACACAATTCAACGTTTTACTTTGATTCAAACTATTTTTCAGAATTCGAAGTCATCAAAATTTATAATGTGGCAATGCTCTTCTTTTCTGCCCAATTAGTATTAATAGAAATTATTACATGTGAACTTCTCTATTATCTAATGGAATATAAAAATAAGACACAATCTTAGCTCTAAAAAACTTACATTCAGAATTTTCACTTTGGCTTAAAGCAAAAACTTACAGTCAATATGTTCTGAATTCTTAAACCTACTACAATTTTTGTGAATGCTCCTGCCTTAAGCATACTGGAGTTTCAGTACCTCTTCAGATCTTCATTTGGAGAGTTTATAATCTTTTATCAACTAATATTTAGGGAGCAACCACTGTAATCTATTAATCAAATGTCAGAAAAATAATATTGAAAGCAGGATTTCAACCCACTTTGTTTTGTAGATTAGCCTATAAAGAGCTATTCTTGGGGGAATAATTACCCAGTTCTTCCAGGCTTCTAACTGAATGACACAAAGCCCACCCTGCCTTCTTATGAAATGGAAAACAAAAAAGATAATTTTTGCATCATTTTCTATTCGATTACTGGTATTATACACATGATCTTGACCAGGATGTCCCAGCCTCAGCACTACTGACATTTTGAGCCAGACAGTTCTCTGGTGTGGGTGGCTGTCAGTGCAATGGAAGATGTTTAGCAGCATCTCTGGTCTCTTCCTACTAGGTACCAGCAGCTCCTCCCCTGCTCCACCCCTGTCGTT
Source organism: Graphiurus murinus (assembly GCA_004027655.1). Taxonomy (NCBI): domain Eukaryota; kingdom Metazoa; phylum Chordata; class Mammalia; order Rodentia; family Gliridae; genus Graphiurus; species Graphiurus murinus. The sequence continues at coordinate 2,996 of PVLC010025515.1, read as the reverse complement.
GTGACACTCTAAAATACCTCCAGATGTTGCCAAATGTCCCTTGGGGAACAAAACTCCATGGTTGAGAATCACTGATCTTGAATGAAATTCAAAGTACCAAAAGGCAGGCACGATGTTAATCAGAAGACTCAAAAAAAACTTTTTTTTTCTTCCTTTTGATTGTCTTCCACCCAATTTATGCTAAACGACCAAGGAGCAGGCTATATATACCATCCTGTGCACGTTAAGGCATCTGGCTCAACTTTTACAATTACTGCCTTCAAACTCTCCAGTGACAAGTGAGTAAACCTACAACAGCTGCTGCTTTGGGGGGGGGGGCGAACTCTGCTATTTCTGCCAGTTCAAAATTAAAATGAAGCAATCTTAAAACACTAGCACTGTTCCTGAGTCCCACATGTAGGAAAAACTGCCTTTGCATCAAACTGGACAAGTAGAATCCCAGGCTGGAACAGAGGGGACTCAGGAAGGACAAAATGTCAGGCACCGAAGGCAGGAACCCATGTAGAAACCCAAGCACCTGTTCTCATTCACAAGCCCTAAATCACGGACAATTAGAGTCCATTCCCCATGCCAGAACAGTCTGACAGGTACGTCATGCTGCTGTTCTCCCAAGGGGGAAACCAGGTAAGGTGGTGGTGAATTCGAGGTTAACACCAAGATCTCTCCTGGACACCGGAAAGAAGCCAAGAAACTGTGGATCAGCAGTAGCAGCAGCAATCTCCGGAAACTAAATTCAGAATCTACGGAATAGCCACCCCTTTCTGGATCCCCAGGGTTCTTGCCGGGTGTTCGCAAGCTACAGCATCAGAATCACGTGGGGGAACTTGTTAAACACGCAGAGATACGAGTCCCGCCCCCCCCCCCAGAGGTTCAGACCCAGGACTGAGAATGTGTCATTTTACCCCGGGCCCCAAGTGATTCCTAGGTCCGTGAAGTTGGAAAACCACAATATTCCTATCTTGGAAACCCCAGAAAACCTACAGCTGGGCGATGGGCTCCGAGACAACCGGGGCTTCTTTCCAGGCGTTTCTGGGGTCCACAGCGATCTGTCATCCGAGAGATCCAGCCCAGCTCGGTGGCAGGCCCCAAGGTCGGCCCCGACAGAACCCGGCCGGTGACGCGCCCCCCGCCGACCCGTTAGCCCCCGGCCTCCTCCCCGGGTCACAATGGCAGCTCGCGGGGAAACAGTCGCCCGGGAGGCGGGGGCCGGGCCGCGGCGCCGCCCCCTCCCCGCCACACGCACCTTCTCCAGGGACGCGTCCATGGCTGAGGCGGCCGGCGGGGTCCGGTGATGGCCCGGTAGTTGCCAGCACTACTTCCGCCTCCCGCGCCCGGCCGTAGTTTCCACGCTGGCAGCGCTGACGTCCCCCGCGCCCGCGGCCGGCGGGGCGGAGACGAGGAGGAGCCGCCGGGCGGGGAACCTGAGGGCTGCGGGAGGCGGGGCGGAGCCCGGCGAGGTGGGCGGAGCCCCGGCGAGGTGGGCGGGGCCCTCGGGTGGGCGGGGCCCTCCAGGCCTCCGTACTGGGGCCGTCACGTTGGCCGGTCCAACGCGGCCAGGTGGGGGGGGACGGGTGGTAGAACCTCACCAAACTCACTTTATCTTGCCCAAATCATCAAGGAAGAAATAAAATAATTATACGTTATCCTTGTTAGAGTGGAAGGATGGAAAAATTAGTTATATATCTTCACTGCTGGTCCGAGCTTCCCCAAGTCTCCCCACCGTCAGCCTCCCTCAGGAATGGAACAGGCCATCACAGCTGGAAGGTGGGGCGAGCGAGCAGCCTCGCGCATGCGCAAGATCGACGGAGACCTGCGCGCGGAGGGATTTGGGGGCTTGGGTGTTGGGCTGGTTAGTGATTGCTGTTCCGAGGGGTGCTGTTTGAAGCTCGGGTATTTGTCTCAGCTTGTCCCTTAGAACGCTAGATAGACCTCCTTCATGTCACAATTATGACTTGTCAGGTGATGGGTAATAATATAGATGCGCTGCTGTTCTCCCAGTTATACTACAACAGCCCTTTGATGTAGGGACTATGGTCTCCTCACATTGCCAATCTAAGTAGGCTTCAAAGCCGAGCATCCTGAATGCAGGCAGGTACTGCCTCCATCGCTGCTGCCAGCCCTGCTACGGGATTGTCTTTTCCTTCCTTCCTGCCCTCTTCCTCCCTCCTTCTCTTCTTCCTTCTCTCTCCCTCCCTTCCGGGGCATTCTACCCCTGAGCTGCACCCTCAGCCCTATTTTTTATTTTTTTATTTTGAAACAAGGTCTACTAAATTGCAGAGGGCCTCACTAAGTAGCTGAGGCTGGTAGCGAACCTGCGATCCTCCTGTCTCAGCCTCCCAACTATTGGGATTACAAGCGCGGGCCACCACGCCTGGCTATTCTCTCTAGTTTTATATGCGTCTCTCCTGAAATCTGTATCAATGACTGGGTCACATTTTCAGTGGAGTAATAACACGTTTTGAGCTATCTACTTTGTATTTTGATAAAGTGTCCGGTTAATAAAATTATTTTCTAGCAAAGGAAACTTGTGTGCTTGAGTGCAGAGTAGAAACTAGTGACTCTCCAAGGAGCTCAGCAAACAGAAGTAACAATCGAGTTCCATCATTACAAGAAATAAAAATTTGAACGTGTCTCTGCTTGCACGAAACAAGTCATTTTTTCATTGTTATGAAAAATTTTCAAACATTTAGAAAAAGTTGAAAGAACTGTATAATGAACAACCGTGTGCCCACTGCCTAGATTCTACAATTAGCACTTTTAATTTGCTTTATCACATACATCTTATACTCATTCATCAGTATGTTTTGGATCATTTCACCCCTGTTCACCTCAGTATGGGTATCAGTAAAAACTTGTAATTTTAGCTAGGTGTGGTGGCCCACGCTTGTAATCACAGTACTTGGGAGTCTGAAACAGGAGGATTGCAGGTTTGCAGCCAGCCTCAGCTACTTGAGACCCTGTTTCAAGATAAAGAATAAAATAGGGCTGGGAGTATA
>PVLC010025514.1:0-23490 GCA_004027655.1 Graphiurus murinus | reverse complement strand
GAATCTTCCACACAGGACATGGCAGTATTGGCATGAACGTGCTGTGCAGGGAAGGGCCCCAGGGGTCTGAGCAGAGGGTGAAAGCCCAAGGAATTGCTCGAGAGGAAGAAGAACCAACAAAAGTCACAGAGAAAGAAGCAACTGGGAGATAAAAGGTCTGGGTGGAGCCTGAGTCCTTGCTTTCTGGAATCTAGGATTCTTTAAGAGAAGGAAGAAAATTACCAAAATGATAACACTTCACCAACTTAACGGACAGCTTACTACATGCTAGCTACTTGGCATGCACTATTTCACTTAATTGTCACTCTAGCCTTATGGGGAAGCACATTCATCAGCTTCACTTTATAGTTGAGGAAACGAGGCATTAACAGTTTAGACTAGCCCAAGGCCACACAGCTGAGCAGCAGATTTGGGCTGTGAGCTTAGTCAGTTTGAGCTGATGGTCTCCACACTTAACTGCCATGCTAACTTCCAGCCTGCTTGGGAAAGCGGGGGACTGGCTTAGCCAGGCCAAGGATTCTCTGAGGAGGAGAGTCCTGGGAGGTGCTATGGACAGGTGGCTAAGGGCAGAAGTCATACGAGCTGCAGCATGTGCCACCAGGGAGGCCAAGCAGTCTCCGAGACTGTCCTCGAGTGGCTGTGACCATTAGTTTTATGTGTCAACTTGACTAGGTCAAGGGACACCCAGGTAGCTGGTATATTTCTGGTGTGTGTCCACGGGTGCGTCTGGGTGAACTTAGCATTTGAGTTGGTGATCTCAGGAAGGAAGATCTGCCCTCACACCGTGGGTGGGCATCATCCACTCTACTGAGCAATGAGAAGAACAAAAGGTGAGGAAGAGTGGACATTGGCCATGTCTCTGTCCGAGTGGAGACATCGATCTTCTCCTGTCCTTGGACATTAGAGCTCCTGGTTCTCAACTCTTGGATTCTTGGGATTATGTCAGTGAACCCCCAACCCCACTGCTAGGCCTTTGGCCGTGGACTGAATTATGCCACCTGGCCACCATATTGCATGAGTTGCCAGGATAAATCATCTCATTGTATGTATGTATGTATGTATTTATGTATGTATATATGTATGTATATAGGTATGTATATATATGTACACTATTGGTTCTGTAGAACCCTACAGTGGCTCTAGAAAAGGTGGTTTTATGCAAAGTAGAAGGAGAAGTAAAGAAACTGGTGATGAGAGAGAAGAGGTAAAGATAGGCAGGGAGTAACAGGAAGAGACTGAACCCGTACTTTTGGTGCGGATGGAGGGGCCTGGTTTCTGACTTTCTTGGGAAGGCAGAGAGATGGTGCTAGGGGAAAATGGAGGAGGAAGAGGGCCCTTGTTTGATGTGAACATGGTGAAAGAGGTCAAGAGCTGGTCATGATGTTAAGGTGGGAAGAGACAGGGACCTGTGGGGAAGAAATGGCCATTTGAAGCAACTAGGATGGACTGGGTAAGACAGCAGGCTCCTGGAATTGCCCAGAAGTGGTTTATCCCAGGTACCAGGAAAGAATGCAGGTGCATTTCTGCAGAGTTTTCAGTGGTGGCTCAGCTTGACCACAAAGAATGCCAGCAGTGGGGAGGTCAGGTTGGTGCAGGCGACTGTGAGCTAAGTCATAATGATGATGACGTACTAATATTAATACTAATAATATCAATAAACACAAAATACTAACTGATCTCTAATGCTGTCTAATATGTGGCAATGAATTAAGCATTTTGTAGGAAGTGTGTCATTAAATCCTCACAGCATCCTAAGAGGTAAGATAAATTCCTTTGGAAAATGAGCATATGTTTTAGGTCCCAGTTGTCCCATAGGGTGCTAGTAGGCACATTTGACTATTTAAGTCAAATTAAAATTAAGTTAAATTAAAACTCTAGTTCTTCCACCAAGCATAAAGTTCTATTAAGTAACATTGCAGCCGGGCGTGGTGGCGCATGCTTGTAATCCCAGTACTTGGGAGGCTGAGACCGGAGGATCCGGGTTCACAGCCAGCCTCAGCTACTTAAGTGAGGCCCTCCACAACTTAGTGAGACCCTGCTTCAAAATAAAGAATAAAAAATAGGGCTGGGGACATAGCTCGGAGGTAGAATGTGCCTGAGTTCCATCCCCAGTACCTCAAAAAAAAAAAAGTAATTAACATTGCTGCAGAAGCTAAGTAACATGTCCTAGATTACACATGGATCATACATGATTCTTAGGTTCTGAATTTTTGGACACTCAATTGCCAAGAAAGAAAGAATTTAAGAAGGGAAGAAACAGTAAGTTATTTTCATAATTCTCAAGTTCTACAGTGTTTCAAAAAAAAGTCAGAGGAGAGCTACAGGGATGATACAGGATTGTAATCCTAGTATTTGGGAGGCTGAGACAGGAGGACTGCAGGTTTGAGGCCAGTCTCAGTAACTTAGTGAGGCCCTCAGCAACTTAGGGGTTGAACCCAGAGGTAGAATGCCCCTGTGTTCAATCCTCAGTAACACACACACACACACACACACACACACACACACACACACACACACACGTCAGAGGAGGCCACCAGCAAACTCAGGTCACCAGATACTTAACAAGATCACTTTAGTACTAGGCACTGCACTTCACTTTGCGTTATGAGGGACATAAAGAAGAGGGTCTCCTGATTGCAGAAACCTTTAGTTTTCTAGGGGAGATGCAATAATTAGTACAAAGTAGCAAGAGGAGTGGTGTGTCTTAAGAGAGATTCAGGCAACCAGCCTTGGCGTCATCAGCTCCACATCTAAGGGCATCCCTAATATGCACACTTTGTGATCGATATCTCTAGTCATTAAGCACCCCCAGTCTTTTTGACTGCTCCAGAGAGTATGACCCCCTTGAATTCAGAACCTACAAGGCTCTTTTATTACAGGGCTGTGCTTTGACGTTGGCTGACATCTGGTCAACCTCACAATAATAAAGCCTCACAGGCCGGCAGGGCAGAAGAGGCTGACAGCCTTGGTGAGAAATTAGGTTTTCCACTTCTAACTTCCAGGGGTTATTCAAAGTGTGAGGGAAGTGGGGGGTGAGTGGTGGAAAGACATTCAAGAAAATTGATGAGGAGCCTTTGGGCTGGAGCCCTTTTGGAAGCTGCTCCAGTCCCGAGGCCGGCCCCGCCCGGCCTGGCTCACTCTGGTGCCTTTGAAGTGTGTTACCTGGATGGTGAGCTAAGCCGTGCTTGGCAGGGCAGGGAGGGAGGCTGTGTGGTCTGGCAGAGAACAGAGCAGAGGGGCAGAAGGATGGAGCTCGAATCTGGGCTGACTCACGCCAGGCATTTCACCATTCCGTCCAGCTGGAAAGTGAGGAAAAAACCCAAGTCAGGCTCTCACTGAGAAATCCAGATGTTCTTCACGAGAACAAACAAGGCAGACCTCCTTTCTTTCTCTCTGGTCTCTATTTCTCTCTGTATGCCTGTTCCTGGGTCTCTAAGAGAGTGTGTGTGTGTGTGTGTGTGTGTGTGTGTGTGTGTGTGCGCGCCCATTTCAGCTTAGACTCTTTCTCGTTCATCCTCTTCTTCCTTTCCTTGTGGGTCTCTTCAGGCCTCGATTTTGGTCTCTGCTGCTGTCACTGTCTTTAGCTGCAACTGAGCAGAGCCCCGCGTGCCCCCACCATCGACTCCACCATGCCTACCTTCTTTACCTTACCTTTGAGTTCAGGTGAAATCCAGGTTTCTGCGCGTCTTCTGAGTGCTGTGTCTGGGCAGGACTCTGCTCGCTTTCCTTGACAATAGAAATGGCGTGGAGTGGGGGAACAGAATATGCTCTTGACCTAGCAAAGGCTTTGCAGGGCTCTGGTTCTGTCTGTTGCTGGAGCAACAGCAGGGATTTTTTTTTTCTTTCTTTCTTTCTTTCTTTTTTTTTTAATAAGCACTTCTGGTACAGGAACAAAGAACAACAACAACAAAACAAAAAAAATTTTTTTCTCCTTTAAAGTGAGTACTTCTTTGTGTTCTTGGATTCCATTTTCCCTACCTCCCCTGTCTTTCCCCCAGAGCTCCCAGCTCCCAGGTAGTCAAACTTCTTCCATCTTTTTACCATTACATCCTTCGCCTTTACTCAAGAAAAATAAGCCCCATTTTCCTCCCTTGAGCCTTCCTCTCCCTTTTTATTCTTCTTTGTTTACAAAAATAAATAAATTGGGGGATAAATTGCCTTATTTAGTGTGTGTGTGTGTGTGTGTGTGTGTGTGTGTGGCACTGGGGATTGAATCCAGGGGCATTCTATCAGTGCTACACACCCAGCCTTTTTTATTTTGAAACAGTCTCACTAGGTTTCTGAGAGGCTTGCTACGTTGTTGAGACTGTCCTCAAACCTGTGATCCTCCTGTCTCAGGCTCCGAAGTACTGGGATTACAGGCTGGCATGATGCCTAGCATAGATTGCCATGTGTGTGTGTGTGTGTGCGTGTGTGTGTGTGTGTGTGTGTGTGTGCATGTGTTAATGGGGATTGAACCACAGGAGCTTTCTACTTCTGGACTACAATCCCAACCCATTTTTAAAATTTTGAAACAGGGTCTCACTAAGTTGCTGAGGGCCTTGTTAAATTGCTGAAGCTGGCCTTGAATCTGTGATTCTCCTGTCTCCCAAATTCTGGGATTACAGGCTTGTGCCACCACACCCAGCCAGCGATTGCTTTTTCATGCTCCAGTTCATTTGACTCCATGTGCAGGGCAAGAACCTTGTTCAATGGCTGACTGCCTGAAAACATACTGGATAGGAGTCATCTAGACCCAGATTGGATCAGAGTGCCCCTACCGGAAGTAATTTAGTCTACTGTGTAGAGTTGGAGGGAGTACGACAATGTATGTCAAATTGTTAGCATACAACCCAATATATGCATCTGGACTTCTGACCTGGAGTTCCAGTTCTTTATATCCATTACAAATAGTGGAGAATTCCCTCCTTTAAATACAACCTCAGCCTCCCTTCTCAGTGCATCCCTCCTTCCTTCTGCACAGGCATATTGATTGTTGCCTGTCCTTCTGTTCTTAGGCATCGAGCCTCAGTGCTTTTTTTTTTTTTTTTTTTTTAATGTGCTTTCCTTGGTGCTTTAAACCTGAATCCTCTCTGCCTTAGCACAGAGACTAGTTCCGAGTCAGACACTTGATCCCAAGAGGGTCCATTCACGATTAAGGCTGGATCAACTAGATGTTTCTCTTTCACAAATGTGAATGAAAGGCACAGAAGGAAGGAGCAGCTGGGATGGTGGTAGGAGCTGAGAAGTCTTAGGAGCCTGGGGCAGCAGGACAAGGACAAGATGAACAAATGTCAGTAGCAACTGAGGAGGATGGAACCCAGACTCCAGACACAAGTGTGCATGGCCCCGGGTCACCAGGGACTCACGACACCTTCCTCATGACTCCATGCCATTCCGGGTACCCTTTCAAGGACCGCCTCTTCCCTTGAGCCTAGTTGAGATTCTTTATGAGAGCATCTTCATGGACTCTGAGTGGTGCTTGGCTGTCACGAGAGCCTCTTCTTTCCCATTTTGAAGAGTGTCGGGATCGTGTCTTCACAGAACCTGGGCTCTGCAAGTGGCTGCATGGCAAGAGTTCATTCCAGACATCTATCTCTTGCTCTTAGGGGATCCCTGCAGTGCTCTTGCTGTAGCTGAAACTCTTCTTTCCACTCTTCCTTTTATTTCCTCAGGGAGTGTTGTAGTTCAATCTCTTTTCTTTAAATTGATTGGGTCCCAGGAGACAAGAGATCTTTTTTTCTTGTCCTAGAGACTCAGATTTTCTCAACGGAGAGGCACTGGAGGCTGCCAAAATCTGATTTGAAAGCTTTAAGCCATAGAGATGACAGATACTTTGGGTCTCTGCCCTATACTTTTGAGAATTCACCAGACACAGACATCATCTCTTTGGTCCACCCAACAAGACCTGGCTGGTTAAATGAATCTATTCTACCAACCTGGGAACAGAAGACCGAAGGAAGACTTACTGGTTGTGTGAGTCTGGGAGGCAAGTCAGCTTTGGTAACCTGGGGACAAATGCCTCCTTCCCCACCATCCCAGTCTCACTGCCAAGCTAGAGACCGAGCCCTGTGTTGAGCTCATTTCAAAGTGAGTCAGATCATGAGGGAGTCCTGATCACAGGTGCCTAGCCAGGGAAGAGCCCCAGGGAGCCCTAGCTGGGACTTGGGAGATCTGTGCTCTTCACTAGGAGAGAAAGCCCATCAGCTTGGAGGTGCACCATTATCCAGGCTGTGTGCATGGAAGGACTTAGAGATGTCATGAGACCTCTCTCTGTGGCCATGGTCAGTCTCTGTGGAGTGCAGGGATGGAAGCCATTCATAACAGGAACACCCCTCTACTCTCCAGGACATCTCTGTGATGTTACCTTAGAAACCAGAAAGAGGAATGCAAGCCACTTCTTTGTTTTTTTTTTTTTTTTTTCCCTAGCACCTGGGAATTAAACTTTTTATATGAGCCAATACTTTGAGCCTTTCCTTAACCCAAATGTCCTCTCCCAGAACTGCAGTGGGGGAAGCATTTAGAATGGGTGAGATAATAGCCTTCGGGGATGCCAAAGGTCTTTGACATTTTGTGAGTTTGAGCACCCCTTCCCCCCTGTGTTTTGAGTCATAGACTACATTCCTGAGTGACATCAAGAGCCAGGCAGATGGTGAAAGGCCCCCAAAAAGCCCGCTACGCCCTAGGTCCCCAGCCCTGGGTAATTTTCAGATGAAAACAGGGAGCATTTACAATGGTTCAAGGTTCCTGTTCACAGGGAGAGTGTATGTGGGCCTAGGTGAGAGTACCTCTGTTGGGGATCCTAGAAGTGCATATCTTAGGGCTAGGGAAGTCAGATAAAAATTAGGATGCCCAGTTAAATTTGAGTTTCAGATAAATAACAAATTTTAGTATATGCATGTCCCATTCCATGTTTGAGATATATTTCTATTATAATTTATATGTTATTTATCTAAAATTAAAATTTAAGTGGATGTCCTGAATTTTTGTTTATTGACTGTGGCAACTATGTGGGGGGTGGCTGTGATCTCTGGCATCTTGAGGTTTGTGGAGGTGATAAGTGCGCACATTTGCATGTAGGAGGCCAGGTACCTCAGCAAATAAGGGTGTAGATGTCAGCGTGCATCTGTATCTTAAGAGGAAGCAATGTCTGGTCATAGGTCATCTCAGTGTTTTTATTTATTTTTTGCTTTTGGAATGATTCTACAATTATTAACTTTCTGTTTCCAAACATTTCTCAAGTCCTTGGAGACTGTTGGAGAATTCCACAGGCCGTCGGGAAACTTGACCGATTGATCTTTTTAATTAAATTTCCCACTAGGTCATTTGGAAGAATAAGCTAGCCTGGATTCATAGGGTAGTGTAGATTTTTCCCCTTTTCTTTGTAACACTATTTAAGACTGCTCTCATCACACTCCTTTTTCTCTTTGATGAGCCACTGAGGAGATAAAGTATGAGGAAAGAAGCTGAAGGAGCTTAGGCATGGTTGGGGAAAAAGAAATCAAATCTTAGAAGTTCCAGCACAGGAGAGAAAGGCATCCAGCAAGAGTCTTGTGGGTGGGGCAGGCAAGCGAAGGGCAGGCAAGCGAAGGGCTAGCAATCAGGGATACTTGGCAGGGCTTGAGTCAGTCCTTGCAGGTCTAGGAATGGAAGACTCTACACCACGAGCTGGCTAGGGGTTATGCAAAGGGAGTGGCAAGTGAGAGCTTTTAGCCCCAGGCTAAGTCCCAGAGAAGGGGAGGGAGAGAAAGCAGCACTACAGGTTGCAACGAAGTCCCAAAGATGGCCTGGAGCACTTCGGTTACCCTAGAGTGGTGTGGTCTGGATCTTTCTGTTCAAGCCAGATTTGCCAGTGTTTGGTGCTAGCTGTTGGAGGACTTGACCAGGATTAAGTAGTGTTAAGTGTGGGGCAGGGTGAGGAAACAGGCTGGTTACAGGTTTCCAAGCTCTGGCAAGCTCTCCCTGTTTGCATGGTGGGACTCGCACCGTGGGCTCCTGTGGCACCCGGGCTGTATCCGCTCCTCTCTTTCCTGGCTGCCTTGTCGGGAATCCTGGGTCTCAGCTCTAATTCTGGAGGCACACTCTATTTCAGGGAGGGGCCATGTGGGTTGAGGGAGGGGGTGGGGTGAGGAGGTTCTTTGGTTCCACCAGTGCCTCATTCCCCAAACAACACACCTGGCTCCAGATTCTGGAAAACTTGGGTTTTGTCAAGCTGAAGGACTCAAGCGTCTTTTCTGTGCCTCCAACTTACTGGCCAACCTGGGCACTGGCCAGCTCTCTGTTGACCCTGCCAAGGCACTCCCTTTTCTCTTCTGTATATTTAGCTCCCATTTAGCTAAAGGCCACAGACAAAATGGTACAGGACTTTGGCCTCAGTTTTCTCATCTGTAAAGTAGGTAGTATTTCATCCACCCCTTAGCCTCCAGGTAGGGCATCGTTTCCCTAAGCCTATGCTGATATCCACTAGGCTTAGAGTTAAGAATCTCTTTGTAGTGGCTCTTAGGGTTGCCTGTGGTATTTCCATTTTCTTAGATTTGGGAATTCAAAATGACCTTGAGATATAATCTTTGGAAATATCCAGAGTTTAGCTGTACATTAAATTATTGATAGTGTATTATCTAGGGTTGTGCTAATGGATGATCTTAAATGTTTTTGTGCCTTTATGTATCAGTATGCATTCTCTGTACAGTGAGAGATAAGCACCATTTTTAAAGACTGTCATGAGGAGAGGTACATGCTCCTGGTTCACTTGTTTATCAAGGATGTGTGTGTGTGTGTGTGTGTGTGTGTGTGTGTGTGTAGATACTGAACTTTGTTACTGGGGATTGAGTTCTACCTCTGTGCTACACCTCCAGCCCTTTTTATTTTGAAACAGGGTCTCCCTAAGTTGCTGCACACTGGCCTCAAAACTGCGATTCTCCTCTCAGCCTCTCAAGTGCTGGGAGAGGCACCACCTCGCCCTGCTGAGTGATGGCTTTGAGTAAGGAGGCAGAGTCCATTCTGTGACCTCTGGAAGGTTCTTGCACATGTGATTTTGTGCTTAGTGCACACAGCTAGCCCATACCTTTTTTTTTTTTTTTTTGTCAGTACTGGGGATTGCACCCAGGGGTATTCTACCTCTGAACTACACCCCCGGCACTATTTTTTATTCTTTATTTTTGAAACAAGGTCTCACTAAGTTGCAGTGGGCCTCACTAAGTAGCTGAGCCTGGCTGCAAACCTGGATCCTCCGGTCTCAGCCTCCCAAGTATTGGGATTACAAGTGTGCGCCACCATGCCTGGCTTAGCCCATACCTATTTATGAGAACATGTTGCTGGGAACCACAGGAGGAGGAAGAAAAGGAAAGAGAATTGGGAAGGAAGGACAGAGGAGAGAGAAAGGAGAGAGTAGGAGAGAAAACTGCACCGTCACAAAAAGTTTGAAACCTTCTGTTCAACTTTCCCCTGTAATTAGTTGATGCAGCTGGAGGGGAAGGGCTCCTGGTGAGTTGTGGTGAGTTGTGACTTGTTGGCCTCCAAGTCCTCAGGATGTGCTAGACTGGCTCCCTGTCTCAGGGAGAGCTCAATCCAGACAGCTCCTCCTCCCTCCTGTCTTCTTGTTTTAATTCCCTGCCTGGGAGGAGCTTGTGAAAGGTTTAAAAGTTTTTGGTGTCTTCAGCCAAGTCGTCCCCAGGGCTGGCGTGGAGATGCTGTGAAGGGCCGGGTTGCAGCAGGTTTTTCTCCACCAGTGATTCAGGGGCCAACTCCATGGAGGTCTTGGGGGAAGCCATGGAGGAGGTACGGGAGGAAGAAGGAGAGGGCCCGGGTTCAGCGGGGGCCAGTGTGGAGGGGTTGGATCCCACTAAGGCTGGGGCCTCTGAGGATCTCAGCATCGCCTTGTAGGCATCTGCTGCCTCTCAGCATTTCAGGACCCATGGGTACCTAGGAGGACAATTTCTTTGCACAGCGGGTCCCTGAGGCAGTAGGCATGCATGGTCTGGTGGGGGGAAGAGCAGGGCTTTCACAGGCAGATGACTGGATGTGAATTCTGACTCTCTTGCTTTGATTGTCTTCTCAGATCTGATTAGCACTCTTAGATTGGCCCTGTGGGTGAAGGCTGCATTTCTCTCTGTCTCAGTTTACTCATTCAGAAAATGAGTGTACTGGTAATATTACTCCTTAAGAGAGCTGCTCAGGCACAGGATGAGTGTAGGCATAAGCCTCTGCTTATATCACTGTTGTGGGAGATCACATGGGGATTTGTGGACAGGGCACATTTTCCTTCTTGCTCCACTCAGAGCTGGGTCGCAGTAGGAAGTTCTGAGATTCTGTGCCAGTGAGAACTCCCGGCTGTGAGCAGTTGGTATGACTTGAGGAGGGGCAGGTGGTACCTTTACATTGAACCAGAGCAGAGCCACCAGCAAGGCTGCCTGCAGATAGCTGCACATGGAGGACCCGGTGGTCCCTCAGGCTGGAGTTGCTCCTGCCTCGGTAGTTGCTCTTCCCCTACTTATCCAACTGGATTTGTCTGATATGGAGCAAGAGCTTAGCACCTTTCCCATCACTCTTGAGCAGTGTCCACCAGGTAAGCGGCAAAGGCCAGGGGAACAGAGACATCCTCCAGCAGTGAGAGGTGTCTCCCTACGAGGGCACCTGGCCAATGACCACCCCCCTTTATTCTGAAGAGTCTACAATGTGCCAGTCATGCTATGCGTAACATCTCCACATCACAGCAGCTCTGCAAGTAAGGATAATCATTTTAATTTCATGAATGACCAACAAACCCTTAGTGAATTTAAGCTACATGCCCAAGATCAGACAGCTTGTAAGTGCACCCAAAACTTGGGGTCTTCATTATAAGAAGAATAACTGACATTAGTGGAGCCAGTGCTATGTGGGTTATTTTATTGAAATCTGAACATCAACCAATAACAGTTACTTTCTTATACATGGGGACCTTGTAGTGTGGAAAAAGACCAGACTTTCTTCGATTGCCTCTGTTGGACCTGTCTAGTACATGTTGGCCATGTGGGTGAACTTTGTCTTGCTCCAGCAGTAATTCTTTGTTTACATATCAGAGAGCCCTATAATCTCAGAATTGCACAGCTTCTCCTAGATCCCCTGCGGGAACTTCCCTGTGTCTTGCACTAGACCATAAACTCACAAGAGGAGAGACTGGCTCTGATTTACCTAGCATTTACACTGCCTTCTACACAGTAAACACTTAGCAAATGCTTTCTAAATGAACTTGGTCACTGTAATAATAGCTAACAATTATTAATTGCTTGCTCTATGCCTGTTGTGTAGAATACACCACATGCGTTCACCTATGTAATCCTCATGACACTCTCGTAGCCAGGCATGATGGCGCATGCCTGTAATTCCAGTCACTCAGGGGGCTGGGACAGGAGGATTGCAGCCTAGGAAATTGAGACAAAGTAAAACAAAGAGGCCTGGAGGTGTGTGTAGCTCAGTGGTAGAGTGCTTGCCTAACACACGCGAGGCCCTGGGTTCAGTCTTCACGAAAAGAAAAAAAAGGAAAAGAAAAAAAAAGGAAAAAAATAAATTTCACTGAAAAAAGAAGACAAAAAGATCTCATTTGACAAGTGGAGAAATGGGAAAAGTAAGATTTTTTTTTTGCTTGGTGTCATGAAGTGACAAGTGGCAGAGATTGGGACAGAAGAACATTTTCTGCCTACAAATCCTTGGTTTCTTCTTTACAAGCGGTTGGTGGCCAGTCCCTCAACAGAGCTTCCTTCTTTCCCCTTCCTCTCTGCCTTCCCAAGGGTTCTGGAAGTGGGTTTGTTGGTCCTTTTCCTTGTCCTTTTTCTAATGGGAGAAAGGCATTTGCAGAATGCTCATCTTGGAGCAGGGCCTCTGAGGTCATCAGGAATCAGCCAACACAATGTTGCTTCTTGTCAAGTCCACAGGCTGCCTGGTTAACTTCAAAACCACCCTGTTACCCTTTGCTTTCTAGCCTCACTTCCATTTGGATCCAGAACCCATTCCTCTCACTCAGATAGCTCCAGAGCCCAGAGATTTAGGGCTATTACTTTGTCTTGTAAGAGGGTGACAGGATGTCTTTGAGGTGATTTGGTAATGTGCACCTTCCTCTCTTCCTCCTTCTCTTTCCCCTCCTTTTCCTCCTCCCCTATCGTTTTTCTGCCTGTCCAGCCTCCTCCTTACACTCCAGGTGTCAATTAGGTGCCTTTGAAGGGATAGTACTAGTTTCTTCTTGCTGCTATAACAAATTAGTACAAACTTAGTTGACAAAAATAGAACAAGTTTATTCTCTTATTGTTCTGGAGGTTAGGAGTGAGCCTAAAATCAAGGTGTTGACAGGAACAGTTCCTTCTGCAGGTCCAGGGGAGAAACTGTCCTGTGCTTCTTTCTGCTTTTAGCTCTTGGTGTACCTCGTCTCCTTGGCTTGTGCCCGAAATACTCTGACCTTTGCTTCAGTCCCATGTGGCTGCCTCTTATAGGACCAGTGTGATTTCATTGGTGGACCCATCTTAATAACCCAGGGCAATCTCTCCATTTCCCAAACCTAGGTCTATGTCTGCAGAGTCCCTTTAGCCATCAAGGTAGCATACTCACACGTTCCAGAGATTAGGGCCTGGAGACCTGGGTGGGAGCATTATTCACTTACCACAGGGAAGGTTTGTGCTTTGAGAACTGACCCCACTTACTTGTCCATTACATCCATAAAGAGAGTTCATTTACCTCACACGGCTCTGTACCAAGCTGCACTCTATGTGCACCACCTTGCTGACTTCTCCCAACCTTCCCATGACACTGGCACCAAACTGTTGTTCCCACTTTATAGAAAAAAAGGTCACACTGGGAGTTATCCATGGACCTGAGAACTGAACCCAGGTCTGTTTGGTTCCACTAATAGCACACTTTCTCTGCAATGGCAGCCAGCCTCCAAGAAGCCCGCAGTGATCCCTGATCACGCTGGCCCCTCCCACGTCCTCAGGATGGCTCAGGGTGACCAACCGAGTACAGGAAGCAATGAGGATGTCTCCTGAGATTAGGTCCACTAGGACACTGTACCTTTGCCTTGCTCCTTCTGGGACACCCACTGCGGGGTTGAGGTGCTCGTGTTTGTTTCCGTAAGTCATGATGACTGTCAAGCAGCCCTTGGGAGAAGCTCATGCAGTGAGGAGCTGAGGCTCTTGCCAACAGCCGCCATCAATTTGCCAGTCACATAGGGGGTCACCATAGAATGGATCCCCAGCCCAGTCAGGCCCTCAGAAGACTACAGCCTCAGCTGACGTCTTAATTGAAGCTTCATGAGAGACCCGGAGTCCAAACCACCCATTTAGAGCACTCCCAAATCTCTGTTCTGCAGAAGCTGTGAGATAGTAAATGTTTATTTTTGTTGTTAGTCACTAATTCTTGAAGCAAATTGTTACGTACCAATAGATGACTGATATGAGGTCCAAGTACTAGAAATCTGGGCAGGTTTTGCTCTCAACTCTGGCTATGTGAAAGAAGGTGCTAGTCATGCCTAGACTCCCCCTACTCCCCAAACAAAACAAAACAAAACACACACAACACACACGCATTCCATCCCAGCAGGTTGCCTTCCAGGCCTGGAGCAGAGAATCCAGCAATTCCAGAGGACATCTATTCTTTTCCTACTTGAAAACCATTGATGGAGCCTGGTGCACAGGCACATTACCTGTGATCTCAGTCCTTGGGAGGCTGACACAGGAGGATTGAAGTTTGAGGCTAGCCTCAGCAACTTAATGAGACCCTTAACGACTCAGCAAGACCCTGGTTCAAAATAAACAAATAAAAAGGGCCAGGGTGTAGCTTGGAGGTAAAATGACCCTGGGTTCAACTCTCAGTACCAAAAACAAAACAAAACAAACAAAAAGCCCCCCCCCCCCAAAAAAAACCAAAAACAACAACCTATTAACTATTAACTTAATGGCCAGAAATGACTCTCTGGAGCCCAAACTCCTTTGTCTGGCATTTGTTCTTCTCCCTCCTCTCCCTCCACATCCTCCTCCCATGCAATTTGTCAGGCTCCTCAGGTCAGACCCAGGCGCTCTCTGGGGCTACAATCTACTGCTCTACCTGCACAGACTCCCCCCACCCCCATCCACCACTGGGGGCTGAGCAAACACACACTGAGGAGCTGCTCAGCTCCCAGCGCCAATGTTTGCTGCCCCTACGTGTGGTGCCTCAATTGCACAAGTCATTTTTACAGATAAGGAAACTAAAGTTACATGACTTGCCCAAAGTCCCAGGAGAAGTAAGTGACAGAATGAGTCCTCAGGCTGCTGGTCAACCCTGTGGCTTTGAGTGCAGTAATTTTCCATGGCACCATAATGTATCTGGCTCACATTTCTATGGAATTTTACAGTTTATAAAGCCCCTGCTTATTTATCTTTTTTTTTTTTCTTTTTAGATGAAGCTTCACAACAACCCAGTGAGACAGATGGAACAGGAATTGCTCATCCCATTTAGCAGATGATAAACCCGAGACGAGAAAGAGGATAAGCCCTAGGGAGGCCAGGGCCAGAGCTGGGGCTTCCAACTTGGGTCTCTGCTTCCAGACCTACCATCCTTCCATCTCCTTTTTCTTGGTACTTCTCCCTAAAGCAATCATAGTCTTTTGCACATGATTGACAATCAATACACATTTGCTGACTGATTATTTTATTTTAGTAGTGGCAATTGAACCCAGGATCATGTGACCTCTGACCTATACCACTAAATTGATGAGGGCTTAAGTTCCTGAGGCTGGCTTTGAGCCTGCGATCCTCCTGTCTCAGTCTCCCAAGTACTGGGATTTCAGGCACCAGGTGCCACCATGCCCAGCTTGATTAATTTTTAATGTATTCTTTGATAAGGGTGCAAAAGGGGGTTAGGTGTCTATGATGATGAAACGGTATTAACTTTAAAAAAGATCTTAAAGTGTTGAGGATGTGTCTCAGTGGTAGAGTGCTTGCCTAATGTGCATGAGGTTCTGGGTTAAGTCCTTTGCCTATCAAAACAGAAACCAAACCACAAAACTTCAAAAGGTATAGCAGGATGGTATGAGGACAGATTTCAGCAGGAAACTGATGATGAAAAGAGATGCTCATCACTGAGTGCTGGAAAAGGGGGGCTGTGGAATGAGGTACGCTGGGGATGTCCAAGAATGATCCACACTTATCTGGGACAAAGGAAGTGCTGCTTATTTTTAGGGTGATGGACAAAATCCATCCATCCTCTAAGCCATCCATCTGGATCCATGACTAATGCCTGGGCATCATTGTTCTCCAAATTGCTGGAGCAGAGCAGAAAGGAGGATGAAGGCTGTGTTGCTTTCTTTGTTGGACTCTTTCTGTCCCTGATGTTCAGCACTTCAGTTGATGAAGAAGCTCTTCAGGAAAGAGGTTCTCTGAGGACAGAGTTCAGGCTCTTTGGGCTTGTGAGAGGCCTTCCTGGTCATCTTGCCCATGTAATGGGCAGGATAAATATTTTCTGAGTGATTGAATGGATGTTACATAAATGAACAGCTGTGGCTTTCTCTGGTCTCTGCAGGACTCTAATATTTCACTGTTGTGGGCATGCATGCTGATCCTGACTGTTCCCATCAGGGGATTCCTTTGTGTGGACAAAGCCCAGGACTGGGCACCCTCAGATTTGAGCATCTTGACTTGGTGTCTCAAAGTACCTTTTTATTGGGGTTTGGCATGAGTAAGAGGTAAGTAAGAGCGAGGGATGAGGGGAGATCTGTACAGGAAACAAGCTGAGAGCAGGATGCCCTTGAGCATGGGGCTTTGTGTGGTTAGAATTCCCTTATAGACTCCACCCCTGAGCATGTGTGGGTGAAGGGGAGAATGAGGGGTCTTTTTCTAGGTCATAGTCAGCATGGACTGGCACAAAAGCCTCCATCTGGGAGCCAGGGATGTATGTGGGTGAATTTAGGATGGACCACCCTTGACCTGGCAAGTGTGACCTTGAATACATTTTTTCTGCTCTGGTCCTCGAGATCCTCCCTGAGAATGAGGGGCTTGGATTCCTTCACTCCGTCCTGTGCTGAACAAATTTTTCCTGAGCCCTTACTATATGCTAGGCACTTTGATTACATCGTAGTGAGCAAAATGCAGTCTCTGCAGTCACAGGGCACATCAAGACCAGAGACAGGCAAAACTAAGTAGACAGTTGGGCACAGTGGTGCAAGACTATAATCCCAGTACTCAGGAGGATCGCAGGTTTAAAGCCAGCTTAGCAACTTAGTGAGATCCTGTTTCAAAAATAAAAAATAACCTTTTCAGTATAGTCTTCAAGACTCTTCCCAAAGCAATAAGACAAGAGAAGGTTATAAAAGGAATTCATATATAAAAAAGAATTAAATTATCTTTATTTGCAGATAATATGATCTTATATTTAGAAGACTCAAAAAACTCAACCAAAAGACTACTAGTGCTGATTAACAAATTCAGCAAAGTAGCAGGATACAAAATCAACCTAAAAAAATCAGTAGCTTTTCTATATGCCAACCATGAATCCCCTGAGAAAGAAATACAGAAAAGAATTCCATTCACAATAACCTAATAGCTAGGAATAAGCCTAACCAAGGAGGCAAAAGACCTCTACAATGAAAATTGTAAAACATTTAAGAAAGAAATTGAAGATCTTAGATAGGAAGAATAAATATCAAAATGGTCATTCTACCAAAAGTGATCTACAGAATCAATGCATTCCTATCAAAATACCAATGTCATTGTTCACAGACTTAGAAAAATCAGGCATAAATTTCATATGGAGAAACAAAAGACCAAGAATAGCAAAAACAATTCAATAAGAACCATGCAGGAGGCATCACAATTCCTGACTTCAAATTATACTACAGAGCTGTAGTAATAAAAATAGCATGGCATTGGTACAAAAACAGACACATAGACCAATGGAACAGAATAGAAGATACAGAAACAAATCCACACACTTAGAGCCAATTGACTTTTGATAAAGGTGCCAGACACATATGTTGGAGAAAAGACAGCCTTTTTAACAAACGGTGTAGGGAAAGCTAGTTATCCATTTGTAGAAAAATGGATCTAAATCCATCTCTCTCACCCTGCACAGGCATCAATTCAAGATGGATCAAAGACGTGGAAGTTAGACCAGAGACTGTGGAGCTACTTGAGGAGGCTATAGGTCCAACACTCCAACATATGGGCAAAAGTAGAAACTTCTTCAACAAGACTCTCAAAGCTCAGGAAATTAAAACAAAAATTAATAAGTGGGATGGCATTAAACTAAAAAGTTTATGCTCATCAAAGGAAACCATCAAGAAAGCCTACAGAATGGGAGATCTTTTCCAGCTATCCCTCTGATAGAAGATTAATATCTAGAATGTACAAAGAACTTAAAAGATTTTACACTAAAAAAACAACACAATAAAATGGACAATTGAATCGAATAGACACTTCACAAAAGAAAAGACACAAATGGTCAATAAACACATGAAAAAGTGTTAAACATCATTAGCAATCAGGGAGATACAAATAAAAAATGCACTGAGATTTCATCTAACCCCAATCAGAATGGCAATCATCAAGAAGTCAAAAAAACAATAAATGCTGGCGAGGATGTGGGGAAACTGGAACTCTTCTACACTGTTGGTGGGATTGAAAATTAGTTCAGTCACTGTGGAGATCAGTGTGGAGATTCCTCACAAAACTGGGAATGGATCCACCATAAGATCTGGCTATACCACTCCTGGGTATCTTTCCAAAGAGGCCGAAATCCAAGTACTATAGTAATATATGCATACTCATATTCTTAGCACAATTCACAATAGCCAAATTCTGGAATCAACCTAGGTGTTCACCAACAGATGAATGGATTACAAAATTAGGGGATATACACACAATGGAATTTTACTCAGCACAAAGAGTAAAATAATTCTAAATAAAGAAGAACAGAATTATGTCATTTGCAAGAAAATGGAAGGACCTGGGAACATTATGTTAAGTGAGATTAGCTAGCCACCAAAAGTGATAGGTCATATGTTTTCTCTAATATGAGCAAGCTAGGGAGTAATTGGAAGCCTCAGTGGAACCAGAGAAGTGGTCTAAGGGGAGGGAAGGAGAAGGGTGAGGTTCATTAACAGAGTTACTACCATCAACTTTGTGTACATATGTGAAAATATCAATGTCAATCTCAGTACTCTGTATTGGGAAGGGGGGAGATGGGGAGGTGGGAGGGGCAGCCCAACAAGTGCTGTGTGCATGTATGTCACTGTCAACATAATTTACATTTTTTTGTGTGGTACTGGGAATTGAACTCAGAGGCATTCTACATCTGAGCTACACCCCCAGCCCGATTTTTAATTTCTTATTTGGAAACAGGGTCTCACTGGGTTGCTGAGAGCCTCACTAAATTGCTGAGGCTGTCCTCAAACCTGAAATCCTCCTGTCTCAGCTTCCCAAGTACTAGGATTACAAACATATGCCTCATGCCTGGCTCATAATTTACATTATGATGTGAGACAATAATGCACCAATAAAAGCATATTAAAAATAAAAAAAAATAAAAAGGACTGAGGGTATAGTGCAGAAGTAGAATGCCCCTGGTGTACCAAAAACAAAAAGCAAGCAAGCAAACACCTAAATAGAGCAGAAGGCAAATTGGAAACAGATGTAATTTCTGATGAGATGACATTACATCTGTAATGTCATCATAATAGGGTAAGAAGGATGCGAGTGAGTGGCCCACCATCCATACGGTGCTCTTGGAAGATGCTTCCCAAGAGGCAAGGTTTGAGGAGGCCCTAGTGGAGAAGGGAGCAGGCCATGCATTTATCCTGAGGGGCGTATCCTAAGATAGGAACTGCAAGTGTAAGGCCATAGAGAGAAACCTGCTTGGTGTATTTAAGAAGCAGCCAGGATGCTTGGTAGGAACAGAGTGCAGAGAAATTGCCAGGGCTGGGGCCATGAATAGGCCCTTGGATTGCTTCCTGGGTGACTGGGGAAGCCATCGGAGCACTGAGAGCAAGGGAGTGGCTGGGTGGGTCTGTCTTCTGTGTTAAAAGGATAAGTTTATCCCCAAGCTCTCCAGCTGTGGGCTGCTTATTGCCAGAGGTCAAGCTCTCCTGGCTCAGTGGAGAAGGGGGCGGATGGTCCCATGCTGGGTCCTGCCCGAGGAGCGGACTTTGCCAACTGCGCCAGGCCAGACTGATGGAACCTGCCTGCTCATGCCGCATCCTGTCACTGCCCCAGAGCTTCAGCTCAAGACCTGGCTGGTGTGCAGGAGCACAGAATTTGCTGACAAATCAACGACCACCTCAAACCAGAGGCCCATAGGAGCTGTTGGATTGGAGTGTGACACTAACTCGATGGTTCCAAGTTTAATGTCTCTGTTACCCTCAAACGATGCCTTCTTTTCTTTTCAAAAATTCTTTCTCTTTTTGCCCCTCACTCTTACTTCTCATTTCTCTCAGCTTCATCTTTATTTATTCTTCTATTTCAGTCTGCTTTCTTCCTTTTCTTTCTATCACCCAGAGAGTGCATAGTATCTCCTAAAAGTCAGAAACTAATCAAGAAAAAATGAACAAGATGAGATTCTTGATCTAGAGAAAAGCTGTCACATTTCCTATGGTCTCCAAACTAGAAAGCTGTAGTCTGCATGGGAGCCAGGAGTCTAGAGTCCTGCGTGGATGCCTCCTTTCATTGTCTCCTAGGAGGTCCCAGAGAATAGCTTGTTATGATGAGACCCAGGCCTGGCCCACTCAGAGCACTCTGGGAACAGAGACGGGGGCAGTCAGGGCAGTCTGCAGGGGGTGGGAGAGGGCCCTCAGGGTGACTTTGCAGAGGCGGGGGCATTGAAATAGGTTTTGAAAAGTGAGTAGGTTCTGTTAGGCAGAGAGGAGATATGGTGGGAAAGGAAGAGGAAAGTAAGAGGGCTTGGGAAGTCTGTGATGTGTTTGAGGAGCAACTAGCCAATTATCTAAATTAAAAACCTAAAAAGATTACTTCAAGTGGAAAAATCAGACACATTGGTCATTTGACCCAATCCGGAAGTTTTTGTTTTGTTTTTAAGTAAGTGCCACTAAATAAACAGGACAGATACAGATAATTCTCAGGTAATAAACGAGATTAAATATTTATATTATGTTCAGGTCAAAGGGTAAATAAAACGGGGGAGGAAAGGAAGAGAAAGGTTGGGGTCAGGGACAGGGAATTTCCTGTTTAGACAGACTGGTGTCTGGTCACTCGGAGACATTTGATCCCAAGAGGAAAGAAAAGTTTAGGAAGCCTGGTTGAAAGGACCCAAAATACTCCACTGGGTTGGAAAACCACCGCTCAAATCTCCTATTCTCTTTTCCTAGAAATGGTTCATCGTTAAGAGTATTAAGGTGCAAAGGGGATTTGAAGGGAAGAAATTCTGATTCATCATCAAAATACCTGGTATTTATATCACACCTTTCTCCCAAGGAGCTCAGATTCTTGCAGGGAAATGATGTCATTAATTCCTGACAACTTCATCTCTGCCTCCCTTGTCCCCAAACCATTCCATCCTTTCCTACTCTGGAGAGAAAGATACAGCCGTGGCCACAGGCTCTGTGGCCTTTGGATACTCCTGGGGCATCAACTGCACTGTCAGGTATTGACTTCCAGGTCTCTCGTCCCAGAACTCTGGTGTCTTTGCTCTGACTTAACACCACAAGAACATTAGACATCTGTCTGTCCACTTAACAGCATCAGGACCTCGTGCCAATCATACTAGGAATAAAACAACCTCCATCTTTATTAAAAAATATCCAGAAAAGAAAATTCCATGACCATCATTGAAAGTTTACAGAGTCCCCAAAACAGTGAGTTCTTCTTGGTATCTCACTCAGATCTCTTCAGTTGTAGTGGAGCCCGTTCTTTTTGGTCTTGGTCCTGTCTACAGTTGGCACAAAGAACAAATGTCTTTTCCCACTACTTCAAAGAGAAGAGACTCTGGAACCTTCCCTTAGCTGGCCATTTTTTTTTCTTATGATGCTGGAGATCCAACCCAGGCCTTGCACATGTTAGGCAAATGTTCTACCACTTGAGCAGTCAATTTTTAAAGTTAATTGGTTGATTTCTGAATCTTGCAAACCAGAAAGCTAGGCTTTTCTAAAGCTGATGGAGAAGGAAATTCTTACATCTCAACTTCTAGAGGAGGAGGTGGAATAGTAAGTCAGCAATTCTTTGTTGAGTGCTCATTGAGGACAAATAGATAGATATTGTAGAAGGCATAAATCAGTTATAACATGGTCCCTTCTGTGAAAATGCTTTTGTAATAAGGTAAAACATACATCCACAAAAAGAGAACTATCAACTGAATAACTGCAAGCAATATCATTGATAATCCATGTGCAATATTGCTAGGGAGAGTATAATAATAATGGTAATAATAGCTAACTTGTATTAAGGACTTATTCTAGTGCTTCATATTCATTGAGTTCAACCTTTCTACTCCCTTCTGAGGTAAATACTATTATCCTGCTTTACTGAGGAGGAGCCATGAGAGAGACCCTGAGAAATTTGCCTACGATCACTGAGTTAGTAAATGGAAGAATTCAGGATGCAAGTCCAGATAATTTAATACCAGAATATGAATGATTAAATTCTAACAGGAAGAACAGTGATTTTTCTTATAAAGGACACAGAGTAGATTCTGATATTTGTAAATATCTGAGGAGTCTAAGTTTTGGAAAAGGTTAAAGGGGTTTTGTGTATCAAAACTCTTTACTATCGGTAGGGCCACTGTGCCTTCTTTGATTTTAGTAGGGCTAAAGATTGAGTCTTTTAACTTACGTGTAGTTGTACATACATGGTTCCTGAGGCGGGGTGTGGTGGAGATGGTGGAGGATTGGACTATCCTATCAGTTTTCCCATCACTGTGGCTCCTGGACAAGTCACTTCTGTGGGCTTTGCTCCCATCTGGAAATAAAGGGGTCCTGTCCAGCCCCAGACACTACAGTTTTTAATGACTTTTGGACAAATAGACACTATAAGGCACATAAATGGTTCATCCCAGCTCAGTGCTGAGTATAGCCCTATGCCAAATGATCAAAAGATGGGTGTTGATTTGGTTGAGTTGCTTCTAAGGAGGTGATGTCCCTAAGTGCTGGAGGGAGTGGACAGGGCAAAGTCCATAGAGAAGATGGGAAAGAGGGCAGAGTTTGTGCAGAAGGTGGTGGAGGTCACTCCTTCCTGACCTGTAGATGTGGCTTTAAGTGTCTTAAGTTTTACATGGATGACCGTCTTTAGTCATTGTGTTCTTGTATCAAATAGGATGTGTTTAGTTGCAAGTGATAGAAAAATTTTCCTGAAATGTTTAAAACAAGAAAGAGATCTTTTAGTTTGTAAAATCTAGAAGTCCAATCGAGTGATTGACTGAGGCATTGCTCATCCAGGACTCCGGCTCCCAGGGATCCTCCGACCTTTACCCTGTTCTAAATGTTGGCTTTATCCTTGTGGTTGGCTTTCCTCATGGCTGCAAAATGGCAGCCTCAGCTGGGCTACATGCTTCCTTGTTCTTGTCTACCTTCAGCCAATAAAATCCTGTGCAGAATAGGCTATGAAATTTGTGGGACTCAGTATGAAATAAAAATTGGGAGCCCCTTATTTAACAATTATGAAGAATTTTAAGAGGGCAAAACCAGAATATTAAACCAATTGTGGAGTCTTGGCAAATGCAGGACTATATGTAAATGCAACAGCTGCTGCAGCCCATGAAGTTGGCCCTGGTCCTGTGTTTCACTCTCAATAGATTAACTGGAACCCTCACTATGATTCCTAGAGGAATGCCATGGACCAACTGGCTTATATTTGGGTTATTACTCACCTCTGGACCAATTCTTATGGTAAATTGACAGGATTACCTGATAGATCAATCAGGGCCTGTCTTTAGAGCTGGGGGTTGGTCACTCCCCCGACTTACCAATGCTGCACAGGAATGGAGCAGAGGCAGCCACGTATCCAGCACAGCTGTGCATTAATGACTCTGTGCATGGTTTCAGAATGGATGGATCAAAGAGTATCTCCCCAACAGAAGAACATTTAAAAAGGTGTCCATCCCAAGAAGCAGTCTTGTTGTTTCACCTCCTTCCATCTTGCCCAGAGTAAATCGTGCTTTGTCTGGTGAGCAGTGAAGAGCATAGACTTAAGGAAGTGTGGTGTTATGAGAACTTGAGTTTTGCATTTAGAAGATTGGGATTCACCTCTCCACTTTGATCATCACTAGCTGCATCATTTTAGCACATGTCTTTAGTTTTCTATCACCATTTTCTTATCTTAAAAAAAAAAAAAAAAAAAGCAATAGTTGCCCTACCTATTTCACAGGGCTGATGTGACAGTCAGATGGGAATGGGAATGCATATGCGAAAATGCTTTTCAATCTGGTAAGGACTGAAAAGGACTACTGCTATTTATTTTTTAAATTTGGGGACACTGTGTCTGTGGGTTTTAATAGTTTGAATGCTTATTTGCCAGTCTCCTTTAGCTTTTATTTTATTTTTTTTATTTAGATAAATTTGTTTTTTTAAAA
>PVLC010025513.1:0-23367 GCA_004027655.1 Graphiurus murinus | reverse complement strand
GTGGCACACGCATGTAATCCTAGTACTTGGGAGGCTGAGACAGGAGGACTGCAGGTTTAAGACCGCCCTCAGCAACTTTTTTTTTTTTTTTTTTTTTTTTGCGGTACTGGGGATTGAACTCAGGGGCATTCTACCTCCGAGCTACACCCCCAGCCCTGTTTTTTATTCTTTATTTTGAAACCGAGTCTCACTAAGTTGCAGAGTGCCTCACTAGGTAGCTGAGGCTGGCTGCGAACCCGGATCCTCCGGTCTCAGCCTCCCGAATGCTGGGATTACAAGCGTGTGCCACCACGCCCGGCACTCAGCAACTTATTAAGACCATGTTTTGAAATAAAAAATAAATAAAATAGGGCTGGGGATGTAGCTCAGAGGTAGAATGCCCCTGAGTTCAATCTCTAGTACCAAAAAAAAAAAGAAGTAATCCCTCTTTACTTTTCCCTCTTTACCTTTCTGGCCTTACTGAGACTTCCACCTTCCAACACTATGCTATAAACATCACTTAGGGTTCCTAGACTGCATATGATGTTCCATTCCTGGGTCTTTGCACAAGCTTTTTCTTCTCTTTGGAATTCTTTCCCCCATTCTCAGCTTACACATTACTTCCTCCTAGAAGTCCTGAAACACCAGTCTGGGTTGGATGCCTTTGTCTATGTTCCCAGATCACCCTTGTAAAGACCAGTCTGCAGTGTTCCTTCTTTACTCAGCAGGATAGAACTCCTTAGTGGCAGAGACTGCTCACTCACCACAGCCCAATACCTGGCACACTGTATGAGCTCATACCTCACTTACTGTATGACAGCTGAGTGGAAGAATGAGTGAATAAACGAACAAAGGGATAGAAATATGTTGTCACTTTTGAGGGAAAAAGTGGCACTACTGGCCCGTTTTCATTTGTTTACTTATTTAGAGTACTGGGAATTGAACCCGGAGCCTCACACATGCTAACCATGCACTCTACCACTGAGCTACACCCAGCTGGGCTATCATGTTTAGATCCCATCCTATACTGTGTCTCCCAAGCCTGTCTACCTGGTCATCCCTCTGCCCATGGCTCACAAATAGAAAGCAGCTAAAATTGGGTAGTATATAAGAGAACAATAAGAGATTTTTAAAACTTGAAACTCTAAAATATCTATATAACATAAAATCAAGGAAGGCCTCCTACAACAAGAGATGCTTAATCACATAAATATCATTAACTGTCTGATCATTACTCACTAGAGAAATGTGGTTGTCTGGAGAAATATTACTAAATTTGGCAAGAAATTTCTCAGCAGCATTTCTCTTGGCTTGTTTTTTTGATGCCCCCTTTCCTATATAAGGAAAAAGAAATGGTAGATTTAGAAAAGAAATTAAGTACCCACAGAGGATGATCAAATGTGTAAAGCATTGTGTTTAATCAGTGAATACCTTATGGTTTTTATATCTAATCTATTATCACCTTGACATTTTTATGTTATACTTAATATACGAATATTCACATATGTATATATATACGTGTAGCATATATATATATATATATATATATATATATATATATATATATATATACATACATACATACACATACATACATGCTAGGCAAGTACTCTAACACTAAGCTACATTCCCTGGTCTTCAAGTAACTATTAATTCCCATTTTTTTAAAGTTTTTTTTTTAACAGTTTTTCTGTAATAGTTACACTTTCTACTATAGTTATACTTCGCTATACCTAGCTTTAATGAACCATATTTAATTCTGACCAATTATTCAGATTTATCAAAATACATTTGAATTATAACACCTATCTCTCAATGTCTTCCTGCTCACAATCTTCTATAAACTGAAAATTACACAGAGTTTCTTTAACATGAGTGAGAAGGGCATGAGAGATCTTGGAATTGGAAGACACTATAAATACCAACTTCCACGCTTGTGTTTTATAGATTTAACTGAGACCCAGGGGGACAAAGTCATTTGCTTAACCCCTGAGACCATGATGGCATCAAGAATGGAAGTCGAGGTTCCTGCTCCTTGCCCAGTAGTTTCAGTACTGGCCTACACGACCTCAAGGGCAAACAGTTGCCTGTTAGTGGAAACTAATATCTAGCTAAGGTAAAATCCCATTTTAAGTCACTTTAAAATGACAAAAATATGCCAGAGAAGTTAACACAGGAATTCTTACTTTCTAAGTGACTGCTTTCCCTAGTAGTTTATATCTTCTAAAACACAGAAGCTACTCCAAGTAAAAAAAGACTACCTCTATTTTTACCTCACTGCAATTTTTTGGCTATCTAATCTATTAATCACCTCATTTTTAAGTGTAATCTTCTTCTAGTCCTACTTTCTAGAATATCTGTAGAAACTCTGAGATTTACTATTGCTTTTCTTCCAAATGAGTTGTTTTTTTAAAGTTGATAATACATCAATGAAGATTGTTTAAGGCATAGAGCCAATAATTTGTCTTTCCATTAATCTGTGATTTTCGGAAACATTAAATTTAAAAAAATGTTAGTATTCTTAAGCCAAATATTTATCCTTAAGTTCAAACTTTGAGACTTAGAGACAGTAGGAAAGGAGTATATCAGTTTTTTCCACACAGAAACATTTGAAAAGATATTATAAGAGAAATGTCTATGGCCATTCATCATATGAAAATTTTTCAAATGTCTTTAATTTTAAGAAATAAGTACCAGTTTCCATAAATGACTCTAGCTTGCAAATTGTGGTATATTCTCTCTTATGAGCAGGTCCTCCCTCCTGGGAAAGGGTGTATTCAGGAAGTCTCCAGCCATGATGAATAGCCAATTCCTATAAAATTGAGATGAGATTTTAATAGTAATTTCAACCCTGCAATGGCTCTATCACATAAATGATATTCCTTCTTGATTTCGATCTTATTTCTAGTTGAATGTTTGAAAAAAATAATGGTATGCTACAATGGAAAAAATAATGAAAGACCCTGTATTTCCCATAGATGTTGCCAAATTTTATATCTTTATATTACAATATCAAAACTGAAGTAGTTCTGTGCTATGAATGGTGTCTTCACAGTGAACGGATACTAGAATTCAATGAGACAGGGCAGCAGAGACCTCTCTTTGGGAACACCAGAGGAGATACCAACAGGTCTCCCTGCCCTCAAGACCAAAAGCCTCTCCCCTCCTAGCTATGGGCATCTGGACCCACAACTGCTAACTGCTGCACTCAATCAAGAGGAGATAAGCAGCAGAGACAGCAAACAGATAGCAATGCAGCAGTTCTACCCAGAAGGTGAAGAAAACTACAGAAAAACTTATAGAGCAAGAAAAAGAGACCAAAGGACTGGTTGGAAAATGGGAAAGGAGTAGTCCCAACAGAGCACATGGATAATTTGCAAGAATGTGCAGTATGCATCAATTCAAAGCTGAATATGTGTGTGTAAATATATGTGTGTGTAAATACTAATTTCTTTGGTGGCATAAGAAAATAAGTGGATTAATTCTTCTTAGCTCTTTTTTTTTTTTTTATTGGTGCATTGTAATCATACATCTTAATGAGGTACAAGCTGGTAGAGGCAATACATGCACACGGTCTCATTTAACCCTTCCCCAATTTCCTCCCTCCTCTCCCTTTCCCAAGTTTGGCTTAGTGATTGACTTTGATATGCCTGTGAATGTACATTAGGATGCTTCCCTCTCCCCCCTCCCATCACCGTCAGTTAGGTCTCCTTCTTTGCTCATCTAAGGTTTCTTCTTCTTTGTCTAGAGTCCCTCCTATGACTCTCTTTCTCCCTAGCTTCCACATATTAGGGAGAACATCTGATTTTTTACTTTTTGTGACTGATTAATCTCACTTAGCATAATGTTTTCCAGTTCCATCCATTTCTCTGCAAGTGACATGATTTTGTTCTTCTTTATGGCTGAGTAAAATTCCATTGTGTACATATCACATGGTTTGTAATCCATCTCAATAGAAGTAGAAAGAGGTTTGTCACAGAGTGGCAAGAAATTTTCTTAAGGTATAAAACAATCTACCCATGTGCATTAAGATCCTCTTGATCTCAAATTATAATTCCACGAATCAAAGGCAGATATTATATATGGAAAAAAGCCCCAAAATATAAATGGGAAAATAATTTCAAGTTATCTCTGATCATAAATTGGAAAGTAAAATATTTCACCATCATAGCTTTAAATATTAATTATTTGTCTTAGCCCCTGTGGTATTACCAATTTGTATCAATAAACAAAATGTTAATTACAGAAAAACTATGCAACTTACCTGTAATGAACCAATAGGATTAAGCTGGTTCTTTGGTTGCTTGGAAGGGTCAGGCATTGAGGGGTCAGGAACTGCAAAGCTAAAAATTTTTTTTAAGTATTATTAATTAAAATAATTCCCCCAAATTATTCAATAAATAACTAGCATTTTTTACTTAACTCTTTTTTTTCTTTTTTATGGTACTGGGGATTGAACCCAGGGGCATTTTACCTCTGAGCTACACCCCCAGTCTTATTTTTTATTCTTAATTTTGAAACAGGGTCTCACTAAGTTGCAGAGGACCTCACTAAGTTGCCGAGGCTGGCTGCAAACCCGGATCCTCTGGTCTCAGCCTCCCAAGTACTGGAATTACTAGTGTGAGCCACCCCGTCTGGCTCTACTTAACTCTCTATGCTTAAGTTCTTGCCATCCTTTCTACATGAAATGGCCTTCTCTCCAGCTTCTTCTATGGGAATCTGATCTGTCATCTATCTCTATATCTCAAACATCATTTCCTCTAAACCTATCCTTTTACCCCAATGGGCCCTTTGCACCATTGTAATATTTGGCTTAAATCTGTTTTTTGGTGGTGTTGGGGAACTTAATTCAGTATCTGCAGTCTTTTTTAATTTATTTCATTATTATTATTATTTTGTGTGTGTGTGCACGCATGTGCGTGTGTATGCATGTGTGTGTGTGCGTGTGTGTGGTACTGGGGGCATTCTATCTCCAAGCTACACCCCCAACACTATTTTATTTTTTTATTTTGAAACAGGGTCTCACTAAGTTGCTGAGGCTGGCCACAAACCTGTACTATTCCTGTCTCAGCCTCCTAAGTACTGAGATTATAAGCATGTGTAATTCTCTTTTTTATTTTGAGACAGGTTCTTGCTAAGTTGCTGGGGCTGGCCTTGAATTTGTGATCCTCTTACCTCAATCTTCTGAGTTTCCGGGATTATAGGCATGCATCACCATATTCTACCTGGTTTGACTCTTTCTTAAGGAAATTGTTTGACTATAAATTATACATTCTTACAAATACATGTAATTTGTCCATCCTTCACCAACCCCCTCCCCATTCACACTTTACACTCTCGAATGATAGAGCCTATGTATTACTTACCTACATAAGCTTTGCAGAGTTTTGTACATAATAGGTGCTTAATAAAAATATATTCAAAGTTCACTATTATCACAGCTATACAGAAAAGGAAGACTATTAGCTAGGAAACTTAGCCTAACGATGTGGATAACACAGACCCTAAATGTTTTTCATCTAGATCACTATGGAAGAGAGATCTGTTTGTTCTAAGATCTGCTCAGTGCCAGGATAATCCTGTAAGATTTGTAAGTATCCTGCACGAAATGGAATGCCTACATAAATCTGGTTTCAGTGTGTGGGGATTATGATTAGAGGAAAAGAGAATAGTCTCTTCTAGGTAGACTGAAATTGCTAGTTATATGGGAGATCACTGTCTAAAGCTGAATTAGCTGCATTCCAAGGTTAGTACCACCTGGGCAATAAAGGAATACTTTCTTCCATGACAAGTAAGGTTTAAATATTGTCACTTCTTCAAGTTTCTTTTCCAACTGCCATAATTCCAAGCTTTACATAGGCTGATGAGAGATGAGTGTTCACTTACAATGCTGCATGCCGAAGCTACGCAAATAACTGTGATGGAGAAGTGAGAAAGCCTCTGTATTATAAATCAGGCCACTTTAGGCCTGATTACAGCTTAGTAATTCCCATCTTATCTGTCAAGAAGCACAAATATATAGTAAAGTTTGTTAGCCTTTTTGTTGACAAAGTGAAGTGCCCATGGGCAGAAAGGACACTCAGTACACTCACTTGTACAAATTTACTCAACACTTGGGGTTGACCTTTGGGCTGCACAGAAATAGCATGGCCATCACCAATGGAGGCAGAGCTCAAAACCTGTCATGCCATTTGGTATGTCTTGAAAGCAGGCATAAAGCAACTATGATGCATGACCCCAGAGAAGCAAGCATCATCTTGTGAGATCCAAGGCTTGTCTGAGGCAAGTGCTTGTTTAATGGGTTGCTATGTCACTGGTTAATTCTAAACTACCCGAAAGATTCAGAAAAACTTAAAGGAATATTGCATGAGAACCTAAATATAATCCTAATTCAAGTCTTGCTATGGTTTAGGAATAAAAAATTTTTTAAATCCCAAATTCCATGGGCCTCTGCATTCAGCTATGAGCAGATTATCAGACTGAACTCCACACATCTTTAAGCATAGATAACAGAAGAATCTGGAACATACCATGCTCCACAGTATGCCTAGTAGAAACTAAAGGACATTGCTGTATGACACCTGAGATGCTCCAGGACCAACCAATATTCTTTCTGAAAATACTTAGGGTGGTAACAGGTTTCTATTTGGAAAGACACGGCAAGAATTAATATCCTACTTAGCATTCTCATGTATTTGGTATACATTCTATAATAAAAAAATTCGTTTTTTGCTTTGTGTGTGTGTGTGTGTGTGTGTGTGTGTGTGTAGTACTGGGGATTGAACCCAGGGCATTCTACCTCTGAGCTACACCCCCAGCCCTATTTTTTATTCTTTATCTTGAAACAGGGTTTAGGTTGCAGAGTGCCTCACAAAGTAGCTGAGGCTGGCTATGAACATGCGACCCTCCTGTCTCAGCCTCCCAAGTACTGGAATTACAAGTGCGCGCCACCTTTGCCTCCTTCTATGTGTGTGTGTGTGTGTGTGTGTGTGTGTGTGTAGTACTGAGGATTGACCCCAGGGGCATTCTACCTCTGAGCTACACCCCCAGCACTATTTTATTTTTTAGTTGAAATGGTCTCACTAAGTTACTCGGGTTTCTCACTAAGTTGCTGAGGCTGACCTTGAACCTGCAGTCTTTCTGTCTCAGTCTGCCATGTACTGGGATTACAGGCCTATCAGAGTATTTTGGGCTAATCTTTTTCCATTTTGCACCTTGCTTTCATTGGTGTTGAAGTAATCACAGTCCTAATATGGAATATTAAAACTTGCCAGAAACATTCTGGTTTCCTACTCTTGTGCCACATCTAAAAGATAAAAAAGAAAAGTTTAGTTTGTGAGAACCTGCAGCGAATAGTTAACTGGTGGATTTAACTGGATAAAACTATCTTTAATGAAATAGAATTTGAGTTCAGAAACTAACGACTATTCACTCTGTTGCTTTTGAAAGCATGTTCACATTTTTAATCTTACCTCAGTCATGATCATTTTGAGCTGCAGAATACAAAGAAATTTAGCTCACCAAATACTTGCATTGGCTTTCAGAATGTGGATGGCCGCCTCTGCAGCTCGGTGTTTCGCCAGCTTCTTACTTGTACCTTCGCCTGAATTGGAAGGATAAAATGCAAGTCTTTATCTCCTGTGACAAAGCATGGCTTGCATAGGTGTTGTCATACTACAAAACAGAATCACTACAGGTTTTACTTATACACTCTTGGCAATTAAAAAATATACTACATGCAGTTATACAATATAATAAAATAGTCACCATGTGAAATTGATACATTAAAGTAAACCACAATTTTAAAAGTTCTATGTAGTTGAGTCTACGCATACCTGTACAAAAATTCTTACTATTTCTATATTATATGTGCTTACTAATCGAAATGGTAACTATGTAGATCATGTCACACCTCCTGAAGAAATGCAACTTAGCATTTCACGCTTTCCTTATTCCTGGACAAATAATTCCAGGAAATTCTTCTGTAGCAAGAAGTTTCCTTTAAAGAATGCAGTAGAACTGTTGGACAGCAAATGTGCACAATTTTATTGACAGCCTGGTCGTATTCTGGATCAAAGCTCTATGCTGAGCCAAGCAGTCATGCTACATGTTTGGTACATGTAGGCAAGGGTTTATATACAGAAGATGACAGCTTATGTTATATATCTTCCATACAATCTGTACCCCTTACCTAGGTAGATAAAGAGATCTGGGGATAAGACTGATATCTAAATTTCAGTAAGCAGCTGTATCTGGTCAATTTAATGTTTTTTTCCTTCTGAGTTCAAACCTTCAAACTTGTGGATTAAGTTTGCAGGGTGACCCTCAGGTGTCAGAAGACACACAAATCATGCTCTGTTTATCCACCAACATAGACATTAGAGACATAACA
The DNA here is from genome assembly GCA_004027655.1 of Graphiurus murinus. Classification (NCBI taxonomy): domain Eukaryota; kingdom Metazoa; phylum Chordata; class Mammalia; order Rodentia; family Gliridae; genus Graphiurus; species Graphiurus murinus. The sequence continues at coordinate 14,996 of PVLC010025513.1, read as the reverse complement.
TAGAACTAAACAGAGTCCCTGTCCTCAAGGGCAGACAACCTAGTAGGATGCTGAAATATAGAGGTGTATGTGCTATAACAAGCCCAGGTGCAAGCTGTAGGGGAGCACACCAAAGCAGCAGTGCCCCTACTCTTATCAAGGATTCAGAATGGTTTCATGAAGTAAGAGATAACACTAAATGGACACTTGAAAGATGAGTAAAGTGGGGAGAGCTGGGAGATCAGGAAGAGCATTCTAGGTAGAGAAAAAGCACCTGCAAAGGCTCAAGGCAACTGACAGCAGAAAGCTTTCAAGGTCCCAAGCCACTGAGCATGGCTAAAGTGTAAGAGGATGAAGGAATGAATTTTGAGAAAAACGGCTGGAGAGCTTGGTGAAGTCAAAGAAGGGTATTATAAATGTGTGCTTTTCAAACTTTAATGTGCATAAGAATTGCCAAGGAATTTTGTTAAAACACATACTCAAATGGGCGTGGTGGCACATGCCTGTAATCCCAGTACTTGGGAGTCTGAGACAGGATGATCACAGGTTTGAGGCCAGCCTCGGCAATTTAGTGAGCCCCACCTTAAAAATCAAATAGGGCTGGAGGTGTAGCTCAGAGGTAAAATGCTCCTGGGTTCAATCCCTAGTACCTCAAAAAGCAAACAAAACACATACTCTGCCCCATCCACCTGTGATGAGCCTGCTATTCTGCATTTCCAACAAGTGCTCAAAAGAGATCAATGCTGCTATTGACTACATTTTAGGAAGCAACGTTATAAGTCATGTTAAAGATTCTCTATTTATCCCGAGGGTGATGGAGAAACCACCAAAAAGATTTTAATAAGAGGAAGGTAAATTTGAATGCAAAAAAGAACACTGTCATGTAGAAAATGGATACCACATAACTAGAAGATAAAAGAGCAATTATAAGACTGGAGCTATGATCCAAGTGAGAGATTAACAGTGGCCTAGCAGGAACTAACAGAATGAGGAGAGGAGACCCAATAGCTATTTAGAAGATTGGGTTTAATGAGGGTGAGAAAAATGAATCAAGAAGATAGATTTTGAATTTTTTTTTTTTTTTTTTGCGGTACTGGGGATTGAACCCAGGGGCATTCTACCTCTGAGCTACACCCCTAGTCCTATCTTTTATTCTTTATTTTGAAACAGTCTCACTAAGTTGTGGAGGGCCTCACTAAGTAGTTGAAGCTGGCTGTGAACCTGGATCCTCCTGTCTCACCCTCCCAAGTACTGGGGTTACAAGCGTGCGCCACCAGGCCCGGCTTCACATTCCAAATTTCTACTGATGGACTATGGTGCCTATACAGAGAAAGGGAATGAAAGTTTAACGGGTATGAAGGAAAAGATAAATTCATTTTGGACAATGGGACCGAGGTGCCTTTGCATTATCCAAGCAAAGATGCCCAGCAAGCACACAAGCCAATAGAAGAGAGAGATTTTAGAATTACTAGTCTTTATACAGTATTTGAGTAATGGAAGCAGATAAGCTAGCATGGGAAAACAAGGTAGTGTAAGAAGAGATACAAGGCATAATAGTGAAATAGGTTGTTAATCCCTGATCTCAAACACATTCAGTGGGAGAAAATCTACTTTTTCTTAATTATCCACTATATATGTAAAAACAAATCAGCTAAAGTAGTAATGAAAAGTTGACCCTATGGTTTACATGAGGAACATTTTAGCTAGTACCTACAATCCACCTGCCTCTCATAGAAATAAAGCTTCAAGATTTTCTTAAAGTGGCTTTAATGAAAACAGGAGAGTCACAAACGAGTGATGCCATCAGATTACCAAATGGTGGAAATTCTAAGTTAAAATTAGTAATCAGGATTCTTTATGTTTGCAATTAAATAGGTACAGAAGAAGAATAATGTCCACATTTAACAAATGAGCATGGTTCTGAACTTTGAAAGTTCATTGCTGTGTAACCTTGGGCATGCTACTTATGTCTCTGAATCCGTTTCTTTGTGTATAAAAAGGAATACTACCTGTACAGTTTTAGGAACTAGAAGCTACTATGCAATATAGTACATGAAGTCTTTTGCCCTTCCTCATTCTTGGTGGACACAGAGTCAAGAGTGGTACCCTGGACCCCAAGGTTCCAAATGATTTCATAAAGAGAGGGGAGAAGCTCAAAAAATTCTGGGGTCTTGCTTCTGGGTATATGCAATAATCTAGAAAACAATGAAACCTTACAGCACCTACTGATGCAGCTGTGAGGGCTCCTGTTTCTACTTCTGAGAAACCTTAGGAGGATGCTAGGGTATAAGCCATACAGGATGCCTGGGTAACTTTTTAGTATCTGAGCTTCCTTGACTCTAGGGAAGAGAAAGTTAGGGAGCGAAACCGTTGAAGATGAAAAGCCCTAATGACCTGATATGTGAGGGGGCTAACTGATATACATACCTGTGCAGGTTATGTCACCAACGGTTACTCTAAAGGTGAAAGTGGGCACGTGTACTTGCACATCGGATCTTTCACATTCATAAACTGGGATGTTCTTGGTCTTCATGCCGTATTCGTGTAATACCTGAATTGGTGTTTTCCCTGGCTTAGCTGTTATCATCTTCCCCAAACTGTGAAAGCCAGAAAAAGGTGTGCTTTGCATGTCAAAGAGGAGAATGAAGCAAAAGAATACACTAGCCAGTTTTGACTATCACCAATGGTGACAGGGGAGGCGCCGTAGATCCCAGGCGGCCAGGGCCAGGGCTGGCAAGGCCTGGGTGCACCTGTCTCCCGTTTCTGCTGCGGCAGTCACCCAGAAGGGGCGAGCAGGGTGAAGGGGGGAAGGTTTTGGAGAGAGAACTTGAATGCGGGTAGGAGGGGTTCTCGGGGGAAGAGGGTGGGCACCGCATGCATACACTCAAGACCAAGCCCACGAACACCCAGTCTCAGCTTTGCAACTCTGGCCACTTCCACCCACCCCGCGCGGCGTCTCGGGCCACAAGAGGGGCGGGGCGCGGCCGCAGACCCCAGCCCGGCGCCGCCTAGAGGGCGGGACCCTCCGCAGGAGGGGGGGTGCCAGGAAGGGGCTTTACCCAGAATGCCCCGGAGAGCTGGCTCCCCGCCCCCGCTTCTTGCTGCCCACCACTCTCGGCCCTGTGGCCCCGACAGACCTGAAGGTCCCGCTGTCCTCGCGCTCCAGCGGCGGGGCCTCGACGCGATGCCTGCTCTGGGACATGGCGAGAAGGGGCGGCTGGGCAGCGCGAGGAAGAGCGGTGCGGAGCGATGTCCTCGCTCCCCGCGTCGGCCGGTCCCCGAGAGCTCTCCAGCACCGCCGCCTCTCCAGCTCCCCCTCCACTCTGCTTGCGTCCCTCTTGCGGAGGGGACCGGCGGGGCGAGCTGGGGGGGAGAGGCGGGGCCTCGGCGCGCAGCCCAGGCCCCGCCCCTCGCCGCCGCAACTCCCAGTCCTGCTCCAGGCTCGGGCCGTCCCGCCCCTCCACGCCCCGCCCCTGCCGGCCCGGACTCCTCCCAGCCCGCGCCCGCGCCCCTCTTCTGCTCCTGGGACTTCCGGCCCGGCCTTTGCTGCACACTGTAACTACGCTCATGGACCCAGTCCTCTGTCCTCAGGAGCAGGCTGCTTCAACCCCAGAAAGAAAGCTTATCCGGGGTGGGCTCAAGGTCCCTGAAGCCTGAAACCCAGCATGTCTGAGGGTCCGGGAGGACAGACTAGGGCCTGGGTGACCTCAAGAGTGATGTAAAAATTGAGAATGCAAAATGGCTAGGGAACCTCTCCACGCCTGCCCAGGAAACTTGAGACGCTGGGTTTATCCGCTCCAGGAGGTTGGGTACGGCTTTCCTGGCCTCGGAGTCCAGCCTTTTGGAGCAGGCAAGGGTGCTTGGAGACTCGCCTCTCCTGCTGGGCGGGCTCCTTTGTCTAGTAGGCTTTCATCGGGAGTTAAATGCTGGGCCAGTGGAGCTCCGCAAGGCACGTTAGGTCTAAACGAAGGCTTTTCTGTAGGCCTGGTTCCAATCAAAGGCCCTTTCTGCGGAGAGCTGCGTTGTTAGTTGTAATGGCGTATGCTTGGGATGCACCACCTTTGGCGGGGGTTGGATAGCAACATTAGTTGTGTCCCCTCTCTAAGGAGTATACTAGCCTCTTCCAGAAATGGCTCCCTGTGCTTTCTCGATGTTCTGAAAGGTTGTTTTGCAAAATATATTCTCCCGAAAAGACATTGTTAAAAGTAATTTATGTTTTTGGTTGCATATGAGCCCTGGATACTGGAAAGCAAGTGAAAAAAATATCTAGAATCCAACTAATCAAATTAATTTCTATTATTCGAGTCTTGAATTAAGCCTATTCTCTTTCCATTGTCCCCTGTATATGTGTATGTACATCAATTACTACCCAATAGCATCACATTTTACGAATATCATTTTTAAGGACCACAGAGACACTTTCAAAATATATTTACGTCCACATAACCGATGGCAATACAACGTTTCAGTACAGATTCGTTTCTAAAAAATGTTTTTCAGCACAAAAATCCTTAAAAACAAGCCAAAACCTTATATACCTCTCTTTATAGGTTGGGTGACTAGGATAGTAAGGATGAAACAAAAAGAAAATAAGCACAGCACGACTCCTTTTCTGGTAGTAGAGACCCAGTGCCCAGGTGTGTGTGTGTATAAGTAACTGGGGATTGAACCCAGGGGCATTCTACCTCTGAGCTACATTCCCCGCCCTATTTTTATTCTTTATTTGAAACAGGGTCTCACTAAGTTGCAGAGGGCATCACTAAGTATGCTAAGGATGGTCGTGAACCTGCAATCCTCCTGCCTCAGCCTCCCAAGTACTGGGATTACAAGCCCAGCTTCTGAATAAGAAACCACTGCACAATAGTTTATAATTTTTAAATATAGAATGTGGTGTTAATTTTGTGTTTTGTAAAGAACTGCCTACAGTTGTTTCCCTATATTCTGTGAGTTTATATTTAATATTAAGCACTTGGTTTTGTAAACATACAAGTTGGAAAAAGAAGGAAGTGTTCCTCCCTCAATGAACTGTATACCACAAGGATTTAAAAACAACACTTTTCTGTTGCCAACATTCCCTGGTGGACTTGAGAAGGAATTCCCTCTGGACTAGGTCCATTATAGATAGTATCCAGGACAATGGTAAGTGCCGGGATTGTACTGTTTTCCTTAGGGCTTTATGGTTCCCTTAAAATTGTCCCATTACTACTCACAAGTCACTGTCAACTGTGATTCTCATCAAGAACATGGGTAGTATGTTTGAATGCATTTTCTGTATATGTTTTAGTGCCATAGATTGCCATTTCAAATTAGACTTGCTTTCAGGATATCATTTTACACCCTTGATCTATTATTCATTACCTTGGTGCATGAAGGGAGGCAGTGTTGTGAAGTGTACACTGGTAAACTACGTGGTGAAACCATGCTTTGTATTTTTAACATGTGTAATTATATTTAAGATCAAGCAAGACTTTAGTTTTGTGCCTGATTTTCTTCTTTGAAAATGGATTTGTTACCTGGGGTTTGCAGTTGATGACGTTTTGATATGTTTGCTGCAGCTACCAAGAGCTTTGTGAAGCAAGTTGGAGATGGAGGGAGATTAGTTCCTGTTCCGAGCCTCAGCGAAGCTGACAAATATCAACCTCTAAGTCTGGTGGTAAAAAAGAAGCGATGCTTTCTGTTTCCTAGATGTAAGTTTACCTCAACACCTTTTACACTGAAAGATATTCTCCTAGGAGACAGAGAAATTTCAGCTGGTAAGTTTAAATGTTTGGGAGTGATTACTCATGGAATTGTATTCTTAGTAACCTAAACAGAGGTGGTATATATTAACTCTATTATTAGTCACATTTTAATTGATAAAAGCAACTTTTATTATGAAAGTAGTAATATTACTAAGGTTAACAAGGTATCAAATCTCTTATTAGTTGAATACTTCTAAAATCTCCCATTATAAGTTGTTTTAAACAAATAGACTTTGAAAATGTCATAGTAATATACTCATTGATAAGCTGAACTTTTTTTTCTTTTCAGTGCTGGGAATTGAGCTCAGGGGTATTTCTACCAGTGATCTGTATCCCCATCCCCTTTTGTGTTTTTTCTTTGAGTCAGGGTCTTGCTAATATGCAAGTCTGGCTTCAAACTTGTGATCCCCTTGCCTTAGCCTCCCAAGTAGGTAGAACCACAAGCATGTGCCATCTCATGCATCCTGAAATTTATTTTTAAAGCTAGGTTATAAAAGCCCTTGCTTATAAATACTTATTTTTCTTTCAATAACCCACTGACTCTTGATGCTTAAGAAGTTCTTTTGACTGGGTAGAGAATTTGAGTTCTTTTTAAGTACTTTGGATATTTGTTTCTTTTTGTTGTAAAATTAATTGAATTGATATTTTAAATCTTGGTTTGAAATATCATCTTTCTCATTAATACAACACTTGGGTAACTGAATCTTAAATTGTAATTTCATGTGCTACTGTATATAATCTATATAAGATGAATTGGAGACATTTAAAAAATACTAAGTTCCTTCTCATAAAGGTATTTCATCTTATCAATTACTGAATTATGAAGATGAATCCGATGTTTCACTTTATGGAAGGCGAGGCAACCATATTGTAAATGATGTTGGGATTAATGTTACGGGATCAGATTCCATTGCAGTAAAAGCTTCATTTGGTGTAGTAACCAAGCATGAAGTGGAAGTATCAACGTTACTTAAGGAAATTACTACACGGTCAGTATTATAATCCTAATATAGTTCAGAGTTTTCATTAACTGTTTTAATTATATAAACATCACAAAGAATGCTTAAAACATTCAGGTTACATTTTACTAGCATAATTTACTTGTGTGTGTTTCGTTTGAAATACTACAAATTATTGGTATATCCAAATTTTGGGTAAAGGTAGATATCCAAGAATCATTTGGTTTAAAGGTAATTTTCAAATGTTCCACAAAATCTCTAAGGCTCTGTACACATTGGTTAAATTATTAAATTGAGATAATCCAAGACTCTCTGCAACATACATGCTGAGTCCCCTCCAACAGACTGTTAACTGACAGAATAAAATATTCTATATAAGCATGTCTAATAAATAGAAGAGAGTGGCAGGTTATTAATATTCTTTGGGTATATTTTCTGATTTATTTTAGGTCCACCTTCAGTTACTTTTAGCTATAATGAACCATGAATACAAAATACACTATAGCAAGACATGTACTCTATTATATGTAATTAGAGTAAAGAATCTCATAAATGTATATTTTTTACCCTAGAAAAATTAACTTTGACCACAGCTTGATACGTCAGTCGAGGAGCAGCAGGAAAGCAGTTTTGTGCGTGGTCATGGAAAGCATTCGAACCACACGACAGTGCTCACTATCTGTGCATGCTGGCATTCGAGGGGAAGCAATGAGGGTAAAACACTCTTTAGGCTTCTCTTACTAACTACAAAGTTGTCATGGTGATTTTTCAAAAGTACTGTTTATAATGAAACTTATGTATTTTATCAAATGTTGAAATAGAAGAGCTGCAATAGTAGAGGATTTGCATAGTAATGGCTGTGTTTCAAAATATGAAAAGGAAACCCAAGAAAGTTTGGTTGCTAATCATGTGTAATACAATGCAAATACTACACTAATCCTTGTGAAAAAATGTGCATACTAGAGTCCCTCCTATTGCTTTTTCTTGGGGGGGGGCATGTATGGGGCCAGGTATTGAACCCAGAGACATTTGACCTCCAACCTACACCCCAGCCTTTTTTTTTTTTGTGGTACTGGGGATTGAACTGAGAGGCATTCTACCTCTGAACTATACCCCCAGCCCTATTTTTTTATTCTTTATTTTGAAACAGGGTCTCACTAAGTTGCAGAGTGCCTCACTAGGTAGCTGAGGCTGGTTGCGAACCCGGATCCTCTAGTCTCAGCCTCCCAAATGCTGGGATTACAAGCGTGCGCCACCATGCTCAGCTCATTCTTATATTTTGTTTCAAAACATTCTTATATTTTTTTTGTCTCACTAGGTTGCTGAAAGTCCCACTAAGTTGCTGAAGCTGGTCTTGAACCTGCAATCCTATTGTCTTGGTCAAGTACTGGGATTCCAGGCATGTGTCACCATGCCTGGTTCCTCCTATTGCTATTTAAATGCCATTTTAAGAATAAAATTCAATGCTAAAGTTGCATTCTTTGATTTTGTGTGTGTGTGTGTAGTACTGGGGATTGAACTCAGGGGATTTCTACCTCCGAGCTATACCCTCAGCCCTATTTTTTATTCTTTATTTTGAAACAGGGTCTCACTAAGTTGCAGAGGGCCTCACTAAGCAGCTGAGGCTGGCCACAAACCCAGATCCTCCGGTCTCAGCCTCCCAAATGCTGGGATTACAAGCCTGTGCCACCACGCCCAGCTTGATTTTTATTTTTAAGTTACATAGATCAGTTGGGTGTGGTGGCTTGTGCTTGTAATCCCAGTACTTGGGAACCTGAGACAGAAGGATCACAGATTTGTGACCATCCTTAGCTAGTTTGTGAGGCCCTCCACAACTTAGTGAGAACCTGTTTCCAAATAAAGAATAAAAAATAGGGCTGGGAGTGTAGCTTGGAAGTAGAATGGCCCTGGGTTCCATCCCCAGTACCGGGAAAAAAAAAAAAAAAACCAGGGTTAAATGAGAATCTTTTCAAGTCTTTGAAAATAAAAGTTCTGTTTAGTACTGCTATTTAGCTGTCCACCAAATTCTAATTAACATTGCATCATTTGGGGGGCACAGACTGAAGCATTTACTTGATTGTTGACGATTGCTTTGGAAAGCTCCTGAAAGCTCTCAGGACTTTTCAACAGTAAGCAGACTAGGCTGAAAACAACTCTAGCACTTAAACACAGCTGCTTTCTAAGATTTGCGGTTGAAAGGAAAAGGCTTCTATTGCAAAGAGCATTGCTGTTGTGGTGGCAATAATCATTGGCTCCAATACCAAGTGGAAAAATGGAGAAGTCTTCCCTAATTCAGATCACCAGGCCCCAGTGGACCATTTGGATCTCTGCTACAGTTTAATTCAAGTGGGGTAATTCTTTAAGTTTTTTTTTCCCTCTTGTTTTATTTTGAGGAGTATTGTAGATGTTTTGCTTCTCAAAAAAAGCTATCAAGACACGTTAGACTCCTTAATAATGTTATTTTATTTGTTCACTTATACAGTTTCATTTTATGGATGAACAGAATCCCAAGGGAAGGGACAAAGCTATTGTTTTTCCAGCACATACAACCATAGCTTTCAGTGTTTTTGAACTCTTCATTTACCTTGATGGTGCCTTTGGTGAGTGAATGACCTGTTTGAAACATGAGTGATTATATTTTTAAGGAGAATTTAATAGGAAAGTCTCTCAAATAATTACAGAAAAGCCATGCTTTCATCACTGTCAATCTTATGTTTAGGTGATGGAGCTTGGAATGACCCTCCTTTCCCTACTTCCTAGTACCCCTTTTCTGCTTCTCAGTGAAGGCTGTATGTAGACTTCCTATCCTCCCACTTAAAATTATAGATAAGAGCCAAAATGTAATCCACTGACAAAGTGTTCCTTAGCTTACATGGAGAGTTAATCAGATTCTGATATGTTTTTGATAGGGGCAAGTAGGGGTAGTTAGACATTAAGAAGTCTGAAGTGTCAGGGTGCCCAAACCAGGGCATCTTAAGACAACTTTTCTTCAGTTTTGCCTGTATTAGACAAAACTTTATCCCTGCATTCCTCCTAAAAAAAACTTTAGATGTATACATGTGTCCTCCAAAATTGTCATCTGGTATCAGTGCCACCCACTTTGGCTTTCTGCATTCACAGGTCTTTAAGGTTAGTTGGCCATCAGCTAGCACAAGTCCAGGCATAGCTCAAGAAACAGGTCAGGGAGCTCCCATGGTAATTTATAAACACTTTTAGACCTGTTTTTGTTCACTTCTGCAATTCTGTGGGAGGAAGGAATAGGACATCTAGAAACAAAACTACATTCTAAGTAAATTCTATTTGGAACCCTTTAGGTGTAGGTTTTTATCATTATATTATTAGGAGGAGCCAGGCATGGTGGTACACACTTGTAATCCCAGTACTTGGGAGGCTGAGACTGGAGGATTGCAGGTTCAGGGCCAACCTCAGCTACTTACTGAGGCTCTCCACAAATTAGTGAGACCCTGTTTCAAAATGAAGAATAAAAAATAGGGCTGGGTGTGTAGCTTGGAGGTAGAATACCCATGGGTTCAATCTCCAAAACCACACAAAAAAGATGTATTATTAGGAAAAATATAAACTGATGTTCATCAACATTGGCCTTGTGCTTCCAGGAATTTATACTACAGATATACTTAAATGTATATGAAATGATATGTGTATGAGAATATTCAGTTCATAATAACAAAAGATTGGAAACAACCTTATAAGGGGACTTGTTAAAGAATGGTCCATCCATACAACCATATACTATGAAGCCATTAAGAGTGAGGTCGCTCCATAGACCCTGCCATGGAGTAATCTCTAATCTCTAAGAGATATTTTAAAGAAATGTATCTAGTATGTAACTATTTGGGCCTAAAGAATTTTATGCAATTACATTTTTTTTTTCAGTACTGGGGATGGAACCTGGGGGCATTCTACCTCCGAACTACACCCCCAGTCCTATTTTTTATTCTTTATTTTGAAACAGAGTCTCACTAAGTTGCGGAGGGCCTCACTAAGTAGCTGAGGCTGGCCGCAAACCCGGAAACCCGGATCCTCCAGTCTCAGCCTCCCAAATGCTGGGATTACAAGCATGCTCCACCACACCCAGCTCTGCACTTACATATTCTTTTATGCTTGTAAAATATATGGAATGTTTCTGGAAGCACACAAAAGACATTTAATGTCTTTTGGGGTAGAAGACTGGCTGGCAGCATGGTAGGCTAGGGACTTGCTTGTTACCGCATCTTCTTTTTGTGATTTGAATTCTGTACCCAATTAATGTATCTTTTCCAAAAATGTAGGACATTTAACCTTAGAAAATACTAAGTGGCATGGACCAAGAATTCATTGCCCCTATAAAATACCCAATAAAATATAAGTTGTTCGAGTTATAACATCTTCTCTAAATTGTTTTGTAGACCTTTGTGTCACTTCAGTGTCAAAAGGAGGATTTGAAAGGGAAGAAACAGCAACATTTGCACTGCTCTACCGACTGAGAAATATACTATTTGAAAGAAGTATGTCCACTAAAGAGTATTTGCAATTATTTTTTCCCTTCTGAGATTAATACTTGAGGTTATTTATTTAATAATCCCATGTATTGAAATTTAAATTTAAAAGCCAAATTATTTAATGACTGAGAGTTTATATTTATATATTTATAAATGCAGTTTGGCTTGTCTGTTTATTTATTTATTTTTACTTTGACTTCTAAAATATTTCTGCTTTTGTCCTTTTAGATAGACGAGTGATGGATGCCATTTCTCGTTCACAACTTTACTTGGATGATCTTTTTTCGGACTACTATGACAAACCTCTCAGCATGACTGACATTTCACTCAAGGAAGGGACTCATATCCGAGTTAACTTACTTAATCACAACATTCCCAAAGGGCCTTGCATACTCTGTGGGATGGGGAACTTCAAAAGAGAGACGGTCTACGGGTGCTTTCAGTGTTCTGTCGATGGACAGAAGTACGTGAGACTCCATGCAGTTCCTTGTTTTGATATTTGGCACAAGAGAATGAAATAAAAAAAAAAAATGAATATACCTTCTTGGTGATTTAAGTACAATTGTCCAATAAGCCTCTGACTTATCTAGGTTTGCTTTGATGAATTAAGTTAAAAAGAGAAAAAACAGAAAACCTGTGTGTATCTTATTTTCCCCATCTATAATGTAGAGTCGATGCCACTACTGTCTACCACATAAATTGTCATAAAGATTAATAACATTGATTATATCACAAATGTTTAAATATAAATTCAGACGATAGATGTTCCTGCATAATTTTTCCAGTTACTTTAGAATTAGTTTTCGGAGTTAGTCTACATTTTAGATAACTTTTTTTATGTAACTAAGAGTCTTTCCTAAATAGCAATTTTATTTTTCATTGAATTTTAATTCAATGTTTAAAGATTACAAAAGTACACAAGTAGCTACTCCATGGTCCTTTAACTAGTGCCCTAGGTCTGGTAAAAGGAGAAAAATGTGTTAATAATTTAAAATAATTCTAAATGTTTAATTACAGTATCAAATTAAAACACACAGAGCTCAGCATTAGGTTTTGTGTACATAGTTAACAGGGTGACTGATAGTAATAATGGCTGACATTCTGTGATCTACATATTTTCACTAATTTTGTCTACATAAAACTCACTACTGTCATTATTTTTTGTGGTGCTAGGGATTGAATCTAAGTGTGCTATATCCCTAGCTCCTTTGGGGTCTGTGATTGTGTGTGTGTGTGTATGTGTGTATGTTACTGGGGATTGGACCTGGGGCATTCTACCTACCTACAAGCTATACCCCTAGTCCTAATTTTTTTTTTTGAAACAGGGTCTCACTGAGTTCTGGAGGAGCCTTGCTGAGGCTGGCTTGAACCTGCAATCCTATTTCAGACTTCCAAGCACTGGGATTATAGGCTTGCATCACTCTGCCCAGCCTCCCTAGCTCTTTTTATAATAATAACAATTATTATTTCATTTTGAGACAGGATATCACTAAAGATGCCCAGACTGGCCTCAAAGTAGAGATTTTCCTGCTTTACCTTCTGAGTAGCAGCAATTATAGATATGCACCACCATGCCTGGCTACAACTGTTATTCTAAAGTCAGGTCAAGTCGGACATGTGTGTTTCTTCTTTAAAAATGTTTAAGTTCTTTAATTCTGAAACATCTTTTTCTTTTCCGTGGTTTTTAAGACTGGGTCTTGCTATGTTGCCCAAGCTGGCCTTGGACCCTTGAGCTCAAGTGATCCTCCTGCCTCTGCCTCCTGAATATCTGGGATTATAGGTGTATATCACCAGGCCTGGCTTGAATGATCTTCATCTACACTGTGACACATCTGAATTTTTCATACACAAATGGCCTAAATCATTAAGTTACTATCTACCTTTATTAAAATAATTTCAAAGTTGGGTGTGGTGTCACACGTCTATAATCCCGGTACTTAGGCTGAGACAGGAGGATCAGAGGTTTACAGCCAGCCTCAGCAATTTAGTGAGGTCCTCCGCAAATTAGTGAGACCCTATTTAAAAATAAATAAATAAATAAATAAATTAATTAATTAATAAAATAGGATTCAATCCCCAATACCACCAAGAACAACAACACAACAATACAAAAACAAAAACAAGAGAAAAAAATATTCAAACATAACATGTTAAAATTCTAGAACTCAAAATATAATCAGCACTGACTGCTAGGTATATGTATATGAAGGCATAAAGCAATAACATAGATACAAAATACCTGATACTATATGTTTTGAATGATTACCAATTTATTTTAAAATTATTTAAATGTAAAAGTTTTAACTTCATTTTGCTTTTTTATTTGTGTGTGTGTGTGTGTGTGTGTGTGTGTGTGTGGTACTGGAGATGGAAGCAAGGGGCAGTCTACCTCCGATCTACACCCCCAGCCCTATTTTTATTCTTTATTTTGAAACAAGGTCTCACTAAGTTGCAGAGAGCCTCACTAAGTAGCTGAGGCTGGCCACGAACCCAGATCCTCCAGGCTCAGCCTCCTAAATCCTGGGATTACAAGCATGTGTCACCATGTCCGGCCTATGTTTGCTTTAAAAAAAAAAAAAGTTTAAAAGTGCTTTGTATGAACATGCCTGTACTCCTAGTACTTGGAGACTAAGACAGGAGGATCACACATTTGAGGACTGCATGATAATTGAGAGACTCTGTTTCAAAATAAAAAGGGCTGAGGATATAGCTCAGAGATGGAATGCCTCTAAATTCAATCCCCAGTAACTTGCACATACACAAAAAGATACTTTGTATAAAAAATAATAGATCAGAAAGGATAGAATTATTAAGTTTAGTTTTTACAATAATTTCCATATTTATTTTACTGTTTTGGTTTGGGCAGAGTATATTATTCAAATGAAGTATGCATATACAGATCAAAAAAGGCTATGGAAGTGTGTGGTGGCACACACTTGTAACCCCAGTACTTGAAAGGCTTAGAAAGGAGGATCATAGGTTCGCAGTCAGCCTCCACAACTTAGCGAGGCCCTCTGCAACTTAGTGAGACCCTGTTCCAAAATAAAAAATAGGGCTGGGAGTGTAGCTCAGAGATAGTATGCCCCTTGGTCCAATCCCTAGTACCACCAAAGGGGGGGAAAAAAAAAAGGCTATGGATATAGAAATTGGGAGCAGCCAGTCGTGGTGGCGCACGCTTGTAATCCCAGCATTTGGGAGGCTGAGACTGGAGGACCTGGGTTCTCGGCCAGCCTCAGCTACCTAGTGAGGCACTCCGCAACTTAGTGAGACCCTGTTTCAAAATAAAGAATAAAAAATAGGGCTGGGGGTATAGCTCAGATGGTAGAATGCCCCTGAGTTCAATCCCCAATACCACAAAAAAAAAAAAAAAAAAAGAAATTGGGAGTTTTCAAACTATAGGTAAGAATAATCTTAGTTTATTTCAACTGAGCAGGTTTTTCTGAGGGAAGTAAAGTGATGATAGAGTTGATGATTAAGCAAATGAAAAAGTATTAGAAAATTTAATATGGAAGTGAAAAAAATAATAGGAAAAAAGAAAAGATAGTAAGAATGTCAAATTCTGCATATGTATACATGTATTTACTAATTTGGTGGTTTCTGTGTTATCTCTTACTTTTAAATAGACTTTCTGGCACTATATCTAAAGAAGTTAAAAAATGAGTAATTGTTTAGAAAGAATGAGTTTCAGACAATAGAAGCTTTGTTTTGAAGTTTTTTTGAAAAGAGCTCTTTACTTCCTGACTGTATTTTCCCACATAGATGGTATGCAAAATTTTAGATGCGTCAATGAATATGTGCCCTTTCTTTGGCAGCATGAT
>PVLC010025512.1:0-23546 GCA_004027655.1 Graphiurus murinus | reverse complement strand
CCTCCTCCTTTTTCTTTCTTCTTCTTCTTTTGTGTATGTGTTACTAGAGATTGAATCCAGAGGCATTCTACCTCTGAGCTACACCCTAGCCTAGTTTTTTGCATTTTTGTTTTGAAACAAGATCTTGCTAGGTCCTAGGTTTCTGAGGCAGGTCTTGGATCTTTGATCTTGCTGTATCAGTGAAATATAAAAATGTGCCACACTCCTGGCTAGCTCTTATCTTCTTAATATTGCTTTTTCTTACCTAGGTGTTTCTGTTTGATGCACTATCACTCATTATTGTAGAAAGTAAATACTTTGTGATATTGCCTCTGGAAATTACAGGAAGCTTCTCAGATATGAGCATAACAGCTCACAAATAGCCAGCAAGAATGCAGATTTTCAGCTGAACAACCACCAGAAGTGAATTATACCAACAGCACAGAGAAACATAGACATGAAGTTTTTTTACATTAAGCCACTGGATGAGAACACAGCCTATCAAACACCTGGATTATAGACTCTGACACCTTAATCATAATAGGATCATCCTAAGATAGGACTGGACTCTTGATCATAGAAATTATAAAATAATACATGCATTTAGTTTTAAGCCTCTAATTTGTAGTAATTGGTTACACAGCAACAAATAAGACTTACTTAGTTTTTCTACTGTATTTTTTATCTCTTTTTCCTTGTTCAGGATCCTTTGCAGTATAATACATAGTATTAAATTGTCATATCTTCTTAGGCTCCTTTTGGCTATAAGAATTTCTCAGAAGTCCCTTGTTTTTGATGACCTTGAGAGTGTGTGTGTGTGTGTGTGTGTGTGTGTGTGTGTGTGTGTGTCTTACTAGAACTGTACCCCTAACCCTATTTTATTTTTTATTTTGAAATAGGGTCTCACTAAGTTGCAGAGGGCCTCACTAAGTGGCTGAGACTGACTTTGAACCTGTGATCCTGTGTCAGTCTCCCAAATTCTGAGATTACAAGCATGTGCCACCATGTCCACCAACCTTGGGATTTTTAAGGAGTCCTGGCTAGGTATTTTGTAATATCCCTCAACTGGGACTTATCTGAAGGGTTTCTCATCAGATTTGATTGGACTGAAGTATGGATATCCTATTGGAAGGCTACAGAGGTAAATATTACTTTCGTCATATTATATCAATTGCACTTGAATCAACATAATTTATCAGCAGTGATGTTAAACATGGTAAGTGGTTGAGGTAGTGTTTGCCAGTTTTTCCACTATGAAAGTATTTTTTTTTCCTTTTTCAAAGAATACCAAGCAAATATGGACCTTACACTTACGAAGTCATAAGTTTCATATGTAGTTCAGGTATCAGGGTTGAATTCTCATTAGAGAAACAGTAAAATGATATAAATGTAATGTAGACAAGTTTCCATACACATTGAATGTATATTCCCACATATCTATCTAGTCTATTTGTGTATTTAATAGGTACTTCTGTTAATCTCTACAAAAATGTTATTGTTTTCCATGTTCTATACACTTTCATGGTAAGGTGACCTCTGGTGACCCAGAGAAAAATGGAAAAGTTTACAAGGCTGTGAATTTTCAAATGATTCTATGAAACTTTGCTCAGTCAGTAACATTGCAGAAGAAGTAGGATTGGCAGAAAACAAAGAAAACCATTAAAAAATTGATGAATGATAGCAGAAACGTAAATGATTCTCTGGATGGAAATGATCACTATCAAAGAGGTATCAAAAAGTATCTTAGGAACTATACATAATTGATAATAGCTAACAATAACACACAAACAAGTGAAATGTGTGACCTATTGTGAATCAACCAGCTAAGATTAAAAACAAATATACCTTATGAATTTTTCACAAAGTAAACACAATACCAGTTTCCTTCTTGCTCTTCAGCTTGAAGTTTCTATCTGATGTATTACCACTAATAATTGGAAAAGGTAAAAGTATAGTTTTCAAATTAACTTTGTGATATTTCATCTAGAATTTATAAGCTGCTTCTCGATTTGAAGAAAGGCTCTCACCAACATGCAGCTAGAAAGCAGGCCTTTGGCCAAACAACCACAAGCAATGAATATGTATTAGAAATGTTGCATGGTCAGGGGCATGACTTTTGCATATCTCATGAATTTATACCATGACTGAAGAGATGAGATAATAGATGTCTGGTTAGTACATAAAATGATAATTATGAAAATTTTACTTGGGAAATTAGTGTAATATATCCAATATGAAATCCATCAACCACAAAAGATGTGTACTAGCTTATGTATGTGAGTAGTTTAGCTATAGGAAGGACTTGAAATTTGTTTTGATTCCTGTTTCTTCATGACTTTTTTAATTTTTTCTTTTCCTTTGCCTTTAGGCTGATCCTTCTTATAGTTAAAAGTAATTATGACTAACAGTTTCTTAATTTTCCTGTAGGTGGAGAAAAGGCAAACGAAGCATAGGTCTGTAATTCTCATAGGTCTGTACCTAAACGAAGCATAGGTCTGTAATTCTCCCACACTTTTGCACTGATGTTTATGGTTAGAGTAATTAAAAATTTTGGTTGGTTTAACAGGAAAGAACCTTTCTACCAAAAATCAATTAAATTCACATTTTATTAATAGATTTTGTCATATACTAGATATGTGACTATTATAGTTTTTTTTCAGTACTGGGGATCAAACCTAGAAGTGTTTTATACTGAGCTACATCTCCAGTCCTTTTTACTTTTTTATTTTGAGATAGAGTCTCACTAAGTTGCCCAGGCAGACCTCAAACTTGCAGTTCTCTTGCTTCATTATCCTGAGTTGCTGGGAATCTGGGTATATACCACCACTCCTGGCAACAATATTAATTTTAAGGGGGTCTTGAAACACTGAGAAAATTAGATTCTGTTACAATTGCTAAAAAGATACTATTTGAATTGTGCAAATACATAATTTCAAGAGTATATGTGCCTAACCAAGTATATCTTTTTCCTTTTGAAAATATTTTAAACCTGAATATAAATGTGTGTGTGTGTGTGTGTGTGTGTGTGTGTGTGTGTGTGTGTGTGTGTTTAGTTTCTGCTACATTTTAGATCTTAAGTGTCCCCAAAGGTCTGTGTGATTAGGGTTTGGTCCCAGGATGGCACTATTTGGAGGTTGTAGAACCTTTAAGAGATGAGACTTGTGGAAGCTCTTTAGTTCATTAAGGGACATTGTAAGACTCCAGACCCTCCTCTTTCTTTTTTTGTTTCCTGCCCATGAGGTGAGTAGATTTGGTCTACTGCATGCTGCCACCAGGATATTGTGTCTTGCTATAGGCCCAAAGCAATGAGGCCAAACAATTATGGACTGGAGCCTCCAAAACTGGAAGTAAAAATAAACCTTCTCTTTTTATAAGTTGACTATCTTAGTTTTGTGTTATAGTAATAGGAAGGTAACACAGTTTCCTATGTTTGTGAAAATTTTTTAATGTATGACTTCTAAAATTGAACTTTCATAAAAATTAATTTATTGATTTAATACTGTTTGTTTTTAGCATTGTAGAATATAAATATGAGTCTATGCCAATGCTAAAAATTCTACAATGCTAAAAACAAACAGTCCTAAAATAATGGTCTAGGTGATAATACATTTTATGTTTATTTAATTTATTGATCATTTGCAAGGGGCCATTGATTTAGTATACATTTGACATTATTGTTACCATTATTACTTGGCATTAATATTAACACATTGAATGTTCAAACTGCTTTGTAATCATTAATTAGTCATACTTCATAACATTCTTGTGAAGTAATGTTGTGATTAGAGAAAATTAAGTCACAAATAATGTAGTTTGCTTCCCTAAAGGAATTAATACTTACAAGTAAATATGTATTCCAAATTACAATTTAGTAACCTGTAGAATTTTTTAGCTTCTTAAACTGATATATAAAAACTTAGATAATATACAAAAAGTATGCATTATAAGTATATTATCTCTGCTATGTTATTTATTATTATGATGTTTATCTACTCTGTTCTGAAAAGCTTAGATATAAATTTGATTACAGCTTCCTGTTTTTCTTGAAGTCACAGATTAAAAGTTTAAAGAAAAAAAAAACACTTCTGAATATCATCTATTTTTCCAGCCTCTGTGCCATACTTTATTTACATAATTTATATTTGCTTTCATTTATCTTAAAGTTTGATTAGGAAATCTCCAATAACTTCTCTTTATTCAGCATCTCCCTATAATTCTATTACTTTTACTAATTAAGTTGGTGTCCTCCAAAATCATACTGTTCATGGTCTTTCAAACACATATCAGTTATTGGCCAGAAAATTCTATTATTTTTTTTTTTAATTTTTAATTTTTTTTTTTGCAGTACTAGGGATACAACCCAAGGCATTCTACCTCTGAGCCAAACCTCCAGCCCTATTTTTTATTCTTTATTTCGAAACAGGGACTTACACAGTTGTGGAGGGCCTCACTAAGTAGCTAAAGATGGCCTTGAACCTGCAATCCTCCTGTCTCAGCCTCCCAGGTACTGGAATTACAAACATGGGTCATCACACCTGGCTTATGAAATTATTTTGAATTAGTAAGACTCTTTAACCCTTCCTAACTGTGAGGAGACTAAAAAGGAGCAAGGTGGATTTTCCAAGAAGATATAAGTAGCACAAAAATGAAGGGGAGTTTCTATAGTAATTATTATTTAATTAATTATTATTATTATTATTATTTTGGTGTGTTTACTGGAGATAGAACTCAAGGGCATTCTGCTTCTTAGCAACACTTCCAATCTTATTTTATTTTTAATTTGAAACAGATTTCACTAAGTTGCAGAGGGCCTAAGTTGCTGAGGCTGGCTGGGAACCTGCAGTTCTCCTGTATCAGCCCCCAAGTGTGGGCATGCATCACCATGCCTGGATTCCATATTAATTTAAGTGCCCTCCTTTTCCATTTTTCACAGCAACTGAGGAGCTTTCCAATACACAACTACCCCATAAGCTATCTTAGTAGTGATAGAATGCCTAATAACACTGACACAGTTTCTTAATGTTCTTTTCTACAAAACTAATACATTATCTTTAGTAATGAAAGACTGTTAAAAACAAAACAACTTCAAGCAGGTGTGGTGGTGAATGCCTGTCTTTCCAGTACTTGGGACAGGAAGATCTCAAGTTTGAGGCCAGCCTTAGCAACTTAGTGAGGTTCTCAGCAACTTAGAAACCTTTATCAAAATAAAAAGCAAAACAGGGCTAGGGATGTAGCTTGGAGGTAGAGTGCCCCTAGGTTTAACCTCCAGTACCACAAAATAAAGAAAGAAACAATTTCACATGAAAACAGAACAGATTCATATTTTCTAATTTGGCATGTGAATTTTTAATAGAATGGGCAACTTCCAGGGAAGGACCCAATTTCTTACGGAGAAAGAGGGTTCTAGGGCAAGGGGATAACAAGAGCATCAGCTTGGAGAGAGCACGTTTCTTGCAGCAGACACTAAATGCACTGCATAAATTTGGTCTGTCTCAGATTGCCTTATATGTAAGTAGTACAAGTTTTAATAAATCAGGACAAGTGAGGAAACAGAGAACAGAGGATGCTCTCCATTTGTTTTCTAAATTTTTAAAATTCTGAGGGGAAAAATCCTTTTATGATGTGCGTGCATGTATGTGTGTGTGCATGTGTGTGCATACATGTGTCTATGCGTGTATTTCTACATGGAAGAAATGTATGTACACAGAAATCCTGTGTACATATTTGTGCATGTATAGATTTATTGGAAAACTGGCTTCCAGTTTTAAGTATGCTCTCCACCAGATTGGCAAATTTGAGAAATTCACATTTCTAGGACTCAGTCTCATCATGTGTAACATTGAGAAAATTATTTAGGACTTGGATTTTTAAATTTACATTTTGTTTTAAATATTTTATCATTATGTATCCATCCACTCAAAAATATCTTGTGTTTTTATGCCTAATATTTTATAGGCAACTTTCTAATTTCTGCACATATGGTAGTGTCCAAAATAAGAAAAATGCCTTTAGAGCTAATACAGATTTATCCTTTCTTCACCAAGAATTAGGAAATACTTTCTCAACTTCTTATTTTGAATAGAAAGATTGCTTATACTTATTTTGAAAAGAAAGCTTTGTCTATAAAACTGAAGACACCTGCTGGGTACCAGATGCAGGGTATTTTTTAACCTTATAGTTCAGAAAATAATTATAGACCATGGTTTCAGGCCACTTGTCTTCAATACACTCATCACCTATTGATTTATTCTTTATTGCAGCTTTCACATTTTCTATACTAGGTAAGTCAGAGAATAGATTCAGTGCTGCTAATCTTGAAAATCTGCATCTCCATGACTGGAAATATTACAAGAAAACCATTAATTTGTACAATTAATATTATTGAATTATTATAATAAAAAAGAATGAAATATACATCTCCAGATAATTCTAATGTTTTTCTGTAAGTTTTCTAATTTTTAGTATGAATGCATTGAGTAAGTTGGAACAACAGATGCAAGAAGGAAGCAGAGAAATCATTACTAAATTTTTGTTTTCTTAAATTGGGCTCTTCCTTTCAGTGGCCTCTAATGGTTTGTATATAAAATTTCCTGATTTTAAATAAAACATAAAGCCTTTTTCCTTATGTGACTATCACATAATAAGAAGAAACTTTCCAGCAGTAGCAAAAAGTTGTTGAATCTAGGTTTGTACTCTATAGTCTTTATTTGTCTTTATGCCTAGCTATTACTCTATTCATTGTCTAGGATAACCAAAGAGCTAGCAGAAAGTGCATTGTGTTCAAAGACTGCTATATATATACATATATATATATATTTAAAAGACTGCTATATATGTGATTATATATATTATATATATACACACACACACACACACACACACACATACACACCCACACACACATTAGCCTTTTACAGTTTGCCAAGTCTGCCCAGTAAGCATACTTATAACTTTGCTAAAAGAACAGTTTTGAAGAGTTGAGATTCATATTTTTTTTTTACAATTAAGTATGCTGTATATAAGACTAAATGAATAAAGAATTTCTTTATATGTTAGGTGTGTAAATGTTACCTAACAGTGTTGTGTAAGGGCTTTCTTTCTGATGTAGATAGAGGAATAGTAAAGCTAGAGTTTGTAAGTACTGGTAGGCCCTGAATTTTCCTTCTTTGCCTTCTTTGTTTCTGATGTGACCTCTAAGTAATTTGGTTTTAACCTTAACAGTCTTATGTCACATACTCTGTTTAATCATGAAAAATTGTTGTAAGACCATGGTTTTAGGCCACTTGTCTTCAATAGTCATCACCCCCATTGATTTATTCTTTATTACAGCTTTAGAATTTTTTCTGCCAGAAATTTAATTTTGCATGTATTATTTTCTCCCAGTTCTTTCAATAACACTGTGGAAAGAGTAGTTTAAAGCTAACTTTATTACCCTAAGACAAATAAATCATCTTTGAGTTACCTAGGGTTCCTTTAGAGTAGAGGGCAGTATAAAAGGTCACTAAAAGTACTGAGAGGAGAGGAACTTAGGAGACATGAGACATTTCACATTGTGATAATCTAAAAATTAGAAACTTCCAGACCTGGGAAGTGACTGGAGAACATAGAGGTTTACAGGTTTGATGGAGACTTTGGATCAATAATGGTGGCCACCAGAAGAAATCATAATCTAAAACAGAGCCACTTGAAGGACTTGAATGGGACAGTTTGGAACATGGAAAAGGATTTGCACTTTTGAAAGGGTGCTTATCTTTTAGACACAATACATGTTCTAGGATTTTGTTGTTCTCTGGGCTCAGTGACCAGGTACTTACAGTGTCTTCAGTATTAACCACCTGTGGTCACTGCTAGGAAAATGCATCCTAAATTCCTGTTCATTATGTGAGTAGGACAGTTTGCTCTTCTGATCTTTTTCTGATAGAATTCAGCTTGGCCAGCTGCCTTTTACCCACTTCCTTGTGGTAATTACTATAAGAGATTTTAAAATGTAATTATCCTAATTGCATTGAATTTGGAACTTGTAGGGTAAGCAGTATGACTTTTAGGACAGACTGAGGCATGATGATAATAATGTTTAGAAATGGAGTAAGCCAAAGTGCTCACTATGTCTCAGGAATTTTGATAAGAAAAAAAATGAATATATCCTATCCTGGGAAAAATTTATATTGCAATGGAAAAAGACATTGTAGTTAGGTTTTCATGGTTAGAAGGAACAGAGTCACTCAAGTTACTTCAAGTAATGAAGAATTGATTCTTCATTATGCATGAATGCTCACCGAAGGGGGGAAATATATAATTAGATAATAAGTAGAGAGTAACCATAGTACAGAAAGACAATGAGAATATTCAAAGCCCCAAGTTCTTTGGAGATCGAAGACAGGATTGAAAACGTTATCTATAGAAGGCTGGACAGAATTAGCAATTAGGTGCTCTGCTATAATGTGACTCATGTACCCTTTTTCTTTCCCCCATTTTGCTACAGACTCACTTTGTCTTTCCATTCTATGTAGATATATTTTATTAGATATATAGCTTCTGATTTTGCATTCCTTTTGCTTTCTTGTAACTTTTGTATTCCATGATTATAAACCTCACTCCTTATTCCTGTCTTAAACTATCTCAGCATCATCTCTTGTGGGTCCTTATAGTTTTTTCTCTGCTAAAAACTGCCTATTCTCTCACTATTTCCAATTAAGATCACTGAAAGACAAAGTATGACCAACAAGTTTTCTGGCCATTCTATTTATTTGTTAATTTTAAACCTAATTTTATACTGAATGCTTATCCATGATCAAATTTTCTATGGTTTAGGGTATAGGGAGTCAAGTGATTTGAAATATGTCTGGTAAACCTTTTCTTTTGAAGTTAAAATTCAAAAACTAGAAATAACTTGTCTCCTACAAAGACTAATTTCAGAAGAGTATAAAAATTACAAATGACACAAGAGCATGTAAAATATAGTGGATACTCAAGGAAGTAATATACAACACAAAGTAGGAAGTTGGAAACATTTCATGGAGAGAATAATCTTGAGTTAGAGTTGAAAAGTCATTTGCCAGATCATTAAGTGAGTGAAAGAGCTTTTTTAAAATGAGGGAAGAATATATGCCAAACCATAGAGACAAAACACTCTATGATATTTTTGGAAAACTATAAATAATTTTGTCTGGTAAAGGAGAAGGCAAAAGTAGGAAAACTGTCAGCAATTATTTGTCATAACAATTAAGGGCCAGATAATGGAGTTCTCATATGGAAATGATTAAGTATTTTATCCAGTAGTTGGTCTGGAAGCATAGAAGTATTTTAAGTAGGTATGTGATAAGATTAGATATTCATTTTAGAAAATGCATTCTGGCAATAGATGAAGCAGGCTTGAAGACAGACTAGATGGGTCATCAAATAAGCATCATTTACAGCAGCACTGTCAAGAGATAATAAAGAAATGGCACAGATGGGAAATAAATGGTGTTAGGGTTTGACTATGGACTGTCCCCCAGAAAAGCTCATGTGTTGGCAATGCAGAAATACTCAGAGGTAGAATAATTAAATCAGGGCTTTATTAATGGATAAATCCATTGATGGATTAGTAATTTGGATAGACTTACTGTGTGGTAACTATAAGCAAGTAGGGTGTACTGTGAGCATGACTTTGGGGACTATATCTGTTGCTGATCCCTTCTTCATGCTCTTACTGCTTTCTGTTTGCATGCACGGTGCAGCTATTCTCTACCATGCCCTGCTGTCAAGATGTTTCTGCCTTGGAACCAACCATTCATGAACTGAACATCTGAAATCTTGAGCCAAATAGAACATTCCCCCTCTAAGTTGTTCCACTCACATATTTTGGTTACAGTGATGAAAAGTCTAATACAAAGGTGTAAGGCTAAATGTGAGAGGTTTTGAAGAAGAATCAATGGCTCTCAGTGAAAGGCTCCTGATTTAAAAACTAATTATAAAATATTAGTGATATGATATTTATTGTTAGACTTTCAGATTTAAATCACTATTAGAATGGCTGCTAAAATTTTATCAATGATGTCTAAAACACCAGTAACATTTCACAGAAAGGGTTGTCAATGAAGGCTGAGAGATTTTTCAACATATTGATATATTGAGCAAGGGAGGTAGTTGGGAAGGCATTTCAGTATCAGGGAACAACAAAAAAGTTATTTTCTTCTCTCTATATAAAGCTGGAATGTACCCCATCAATGTTTAAGAAAATGAATTTATCTTCACTGAGAAGTTATAGAACTATTCATAAGCTAATTATAATTTCATAGATGAATAAGAGGTAGTGTTAGAGATGAACAATTAGGTTAGTCATCCATGAGATACTTATTGATAAACTAGTTCCCTTGTTTTGAAAGGTTAATTCTAGTGAAGGTACTACAGATTAAAAAATAAAGAATTAAAATACATATTTTTGTCATATACTGATGACTATTATCCAGAAAAATAAATCAGGAAATAGAAATGAGAAGAGAAGTTACCTTATGCACTATAAGACTGATGGAGTCAAAGAGTCATAGAAATAAGGTCTGACCTAGAAGTTATGGGACTCTTTGACTACTGTGAACAAAAGTGGAGGTTATATGAGATAAATATTGATGGGCATAATAAGGCTGTGGATTTGAGGGATGGGAAAGGTAGGAATTTTGTTTCTGAATGTAGACTTCCTTTTCTATCTGACTATGCTTATGATGGGGATGTAAATATTAAAGAGATTAAAGTCTCCCCAGGAGCACTAGAATACCTCAAATCTTTCTTGTCTCCTACCCATACCTGTTGGAAGGTACAGGAAAGGGCAAGTCATTTTGTCACTCTTTAAGGACAAAAGAACCTAAAATAAGCCAGGCATGGTGGCACATGATTGTAATCCCAGCGTATGGGAGGTTGAGACCAGAGGATCCGGGTTCGCAGCCAGCCTCAGCTTCCTAGTGAGGCACTCCGCAGTTTTGTAAGACCCTGTTTCAAAATAAAGAATAAAAAATAGGGCTGGGGGTATAGCTCGGAGATAGAATGCCCTTGAGTTCAATCCCCAGTGCTGCAAAAAAAAAAAAAAAAAAGAACCTAAAATTTTCATCAGAATATCCTTCTTGTCCTGTTCTCAATTTTTTTTGTACAAAAATTTCAAACTTTATGAAAAATACAATATCTTTGGTTTCTCCAACTAAGATCTGAGTTAGCAGATTGTGATGGAATTTAGGAACCTGAATTTTTAGAAATGCTCAAGTGATTTTTATTTATTCAAGAACTCTATAAAACATAATTCCACATATGTTAGTATAGTTATTCCCATTTCTAAAACAATAAATGAAAGTAAATCAAGTGATTTGTATGAAGTGGGCTGGTAGAGCTGGTATTAGAACTATATCAAAACTGAGTTTAGATGCTAGGTTGAATAAAATGCCTGAAAAGCCTGCCATAATACTGCCAGGATTTCATAGAACTGAGTGGGCACGGAAGACATCCTTGTCAAATATTTGCCATGTCACGAAACTATCCTTATTTTACCTTCCTAGAAGCTACCCTCAAGACATAACTGTTAGAAATCATAACTTTGGGATTAACCAAACTGCATTAGAAAGGATTTACTTTTTATTTATCAAAATGAGGCTTAGGAATTTCCTACTTAGAGGCTCAGAAATAATAATCTTCAGAAAATATAACAGAGTATTGTTTTATATATGTTTAAACCAAAGTCCAGTTGAATTTAAAAAGCTTACAATTTCTGTTTCAGAATCTGAAAATGGAGGTCAAAAGCATAATATTCACAAACTCAATGTGCAATTTTAACTTAGTTGTGGGGTCTTTTATGTTTCATTGAAATATATAAAACAGTATTCACATTATGAAACAAAAATTTTATTCTGAAAGAGTACTTTATGTAAAAGTATGAATCAGCTACACTATTCTTATTTGAGGTGGTTAAGCTACATGTATAAAATATTTATATTTTGAATATTAGGCACTGGTCTCTCCCTTGTGGTGAGAAACTTATTAGTATCTTTATTTTTGATAGAAAAAAGGAGTTGCAGTTTTTATATTTTAATAATATTTGTATAACTAAAAAGCTGTATGTGTATAGCATAATTTAGCAATTTATTACCAATAAAAAAGTAGCTGGTCAGTTCCTGCAATAATTTCTGAGTAAATTTTTATGCTTTTGAAGCTTTTATTTCAATAGTATGTTTGGGGATGTGCATGTTATTGTTATAGATCAAATAGTTTTACTATGTTAGAAATGTTAGAGTCCTCTTTTTCTCTTAATTAATCCCAGAAAGTTCACAAGTTCTATAACTTCTTTGACTTTCTGTTTGCAAAAGGATAGAATTGCTGATAATAAGCATAGATTAATTAGAGTAATGAGCTGCTGTAGCTAACAGCTGATAGGATTGGGACTTTGATTCTAGTGGTTTAATGCCCTAACAACAAAGGGTCATATGTATCCAGCATGTTTCAAATCACTTTATATGCAGTACTTTTTTGTCTGAAGTTCAGGTTTCTAAAAGAGATTGTTCCAAGCCAAAGTGCATATATCCAAAAAAATTTGATTTAAAAAGAAAAATTATTAAATTTGAGGGGAAACTAATTTTGTGTGTTTTTCTAAACTAGTTATTAAATGGTTAGACATTTACATTAATTTGAAAATGAGATGAAAGAAACTCAAAAAGGTTAAAATAAAACAGAACTAGAAATGAAACTATCATAAAAATAGATCCCATAAGTCCTATCCCTTTGTCATGAGTGGGCCAGAATTTTGACATTAATCAGTGAACATGAGAAGAGAAATCTGGTTACTTACAAAATTCTACAAAATTCACAAGATAAAAACAGAACCGCTATTTAGAAAAAATAATTTTGATTAAAAAACATAGAACATGATTCATTAAAGTTAACATTCTTATTTTGAGATTATTGTGCATGTAAAATCCATAACTGTAAATCCATAAATGTAACATACAGAAATGCAGTATAAAAAAAGCAAAAACATATTTGTGTAGGGCATAAATACTATTCCAAGATCCAGTATAATTTTGCTAGTATTGTTTATCATAGCATCCTTCAATGGTAGACCTAGTTTGATATTTTTATCCATGTTTTTCTTATGAGTATTAGTCTAAGCATTAAAAATTCCTAGGTTTTCATATTGCAGGTGAATGATATGGGTATAATTCTATTATATGTCATTTTATAATAAGCACAATAAATTTGTGGTGATTTAAGTCAAAGTCACAGTTGCCTGGTGGTAGGTGGGAAATGATTATCCGTAGAAACCATGAGGAAACTTTTGGGGTAACAGAAATATAGTACTTGTGTTAGTGATTAAATATGAATGTGCAGCCGGGCATGGTGGCAAACGTTTGTAATCCCAGCATGTGGGAGGCTGAGACCGGAGGATCTGGGTTCGCGGCCAGCCTCAGCTACCTAGTGAGGCTCTCTGCAACTTAGTGAGAACAGGTCTCAAAATAAAGAATAAAAAATAGGGCTGGGGGTATAGCTCGAAGGTAGAATGCCCCTGAGTTCAATTCCCAGTACCGCAAAAAAAAAAATAGGAATGTGCATTACAAAGAACAAATCTTAATATATGTAAATTGTACCTCAATAAATGTATTAAAATAGTTTTACATAAATTAATTTAATTAATAATTGAATTATTTTTTACCATGGCTAGATATAGAATATCCTCTGTTGAGCTTATGTATTCATGTTCAGAGTTGATATAAGTAAGTCATGAAGGTTATAATCTCATCAGTGGATAATCCATTGCAACGAATTTTGGGGGGGATAATCTAGGCATGTGGGGTGTGGCTGCTGGAAAGGATCCCTCAAGGTGTGATGTTGGGGACTATCTTGTGTTTTTGAATCCCCTTGCTTCCAACCTCCATGATAGGAGAATAGATGACTTACTCTCTCCCTCTTTCTGCCTCCTTCTGTCATGCCTTCAGCTCCACAAATAAACCTGACCTAAATGAACTGAACCTCTGAAATCTCCAGAACTGTGAGCAAATAAATCTTCCTTCCTCTACATTGTGTGGTCAGGTTTTTTTGGGTCACAGCTATGAGAATGCTGACTGAAACAATAATGGTATTTTTATATGAAAATATTACAGTATAGTTATTTACTATATCTTCTTCATGTTTAGAAGATGAGTCAGTGTACCCTGTTTATTGGAATATTCAAAACTGACCCAAAAATCATCTTCAAAAATACTTTAAATGAAAATAAATTATAGAATCCTCAGAATTCTATTTTCACTAACATGTTTGAAACATTTGAGTTGTCAAAAGTTTCTTTATTTAGAAATTAGGACACCATAAATGTCCTGAGACTTATCTACAAAGGTCTCTGATTCCTAAAAGAAGGCAACATTACAGTTTGAGGATTACACTGATGTATATATAACTATGGATACTGTATGGATGTGAATACTAATATATTGTATTATTAGTGTAATAATACAGGTAAAGTCTTATTACATTGTAATTTTTCTTATAAGATCGCTAGACTATATTTACAATTAAGTCAAGACTGCAGAAAATTATATTGTTAGCTTTAAAAATATTTTGTAATTATCTTGTGCATTACCATTATTTTTATCATTTTTGTTTGATAATTACATGAAAGTAATTTATAGCTTGATTTAATGATATTTTTTTTTTCTTTCACTTTTCCATCATATCAGGAACTGCAATTCTTTTCCAAAGTGACAAGGAAATAGTACATTTCTAGGCTATCCTGGAGACCACCTGGGAATACACTGCTGCCTCATCATGTGAGTAACTTCCAAACTAAAGTTTAACCCAAGAGAAGAAGAATGGAAAGTCACAGATCTAAAAGGGACTCATTAAGATATTAACCTTTCTAAACAGTTTCCTTCCTTCCTTCCTTCCTTCCTTCCTTCCTTCCTTCCTTCCTTCCTTCCTTCCTTCCTTTTTCTTTCTAATTCTTTCTTTCTTCTTCCTTCCTTCCTTCCTTCCTTCCTTCCTTCCTTCCTTCCTTCCTTCCTTCCTTCCTTTCTTTCTTTCTTTCTTTCTTTCTTTCTTTCTTTCTTTCTTTCTTTCTTTCTTTCTTTCTTTCTTTCTTTTCCTTTCTTCTGTATTGGAATTGAACCCAAGAGCATTTTACCTCTGAACTGGATCTCAAGCTCTATTTCATTATTTTTATTTGAAAACAATTGGGGAAGGGTTAAATGAGAAATGTGTGCATGTATGCCTTTATCAGCTTGTACCTAACAAAGATGTATGATTATAGTGCACCAATTAAAAAAAAAAAAGAAAGAAAATAGCATATCACTAAGTTCATAAGGCTGGTCTCTAACCTGTAACCCTTCTGTCTCAGTCTCCTAAGTAGTGGGATTACAGATGTATGACTCCTCTCACAGCTTTTTTCTTTATTTTTAAAATACATAAATTGAGTTCAATATTTTTAAATATCTTTTAAGTCTAGTGATTGCCATAGTTTGTAAGAGTTATATCTGAAAACAAGATCAACCATGAAATACAATGAATGTGATTATCTTATAAGCATTTGGGATGACAAGGTAATTAATTTTAAAAATATCTTATTTTCTTATTTTATTCCTCAAAAATTTCCTATGCCTCCATTGAACACACAATAATGCACAGACAAAATATTGTGTTAAAATAATTTTCTCTTAATCTCACAAACTCCTAAATTATATGAATAACTGGAACATTTATTCAGTCCTTCATTTCTTCTACTTCATGATATTAAAATATACCATTATACCCACTGTTTGATAGTTCCTCAGCAGATATTCATTATTGTTTTAGAGGGTATCATAAAAAATTGTCATTGTCATTTCTACTACTGAGCACAATTACTTCTAAGTATTTTAAATTATACACAATTAAAAAAATATATATATATATATATAACGAGATATTATTGCTTTAGACTCAAAGTCTCTCCCTTGTGTTTTCATGTTAAGTTTTCAATAATAACAGCTTACATGCACAAACAAAAAAATTCTTAGCAGATGGATGTGCTATGCAGTATTGAGTACCTTATTTATTATTCAAGAATTTGTAGGTCTAGTTACAGGATCAAAAAACTCATTAATCATTAATTCTGCTTGCTTAAATGCATTAGAATAAGCATTTACTTCTCAAACAGAAACACATAATGTATAGATTATCCCTGTTTAAAAATTGCTTTCTCGCCGGGCATGATGGCGCACGCTTGTAATCCCAGCATTCGGGAGGCTGAGACCGGAGGATCCGAGTTCGCGGCCAGCCTCAGCTACCTAGTGAGGCCCTCTGCAACTTAGACTCAGTTTCAAAATAAAGAATAAAAAATAGGGCTGGGGTGTAGCTCGGAGGTAGAATGCCCCTGAGTTCAATCCCCAGTACCGAAAAAAAAAAAAAAAAAATTGCTTTCTCATTTCATTCACTTGAGAGATGATTCATGTTTAGTCCTCAAAGCTGCATGCTGTCAGGGGCCATTGCCACTGTTCTGTAACTTGTAACTTAAATGAATCAATTTAGACGGATATTTACATTATTTTCTAACTTACATGGATATATTATTTCTTAATTCTATCCAAATATATTCACAATATTTTTAAAAACTTAGATATAACAAAGCTTCTAGCATTCTCTAACTGAACACTTTCAAATATAATAAAAAAGATTCAGGATGTTGAAAAATCTGATATGGAAGCTAAAAATGAAGTGAAAATTGAGGTAAACATAAGGTATCAGAAGAAAGAAATAGATAATTTAAGTCAAGTGCCTCATTTTTTTTTTAATAGACAAGGAATCAATCTGAGACCAGCTAGCAATGTGACTAGTTCATATTTTCACATTAATTAGAATAAAAACTAAATTCTTGGTAGTGCTTGCTAAAGCATTATGCTATTATATAAGCCATATAGTATAACTTTAAACCAACTCTTCTCAACTTGTGTGTAAATATCAAAAACTACTTTGCTTACAAAAACATAACATTAGGGTAAATTGTTTGGCCCTTTTCTCAAAGTATAAGACACACACACACACACACACACACACACACACACGTGTATGTATCTCTTTGCTCCACCTATTCTGAGTTATTCATACTGTGTGTGAGTTTGTTGGTGGTATTTTTTCCTTTTACTAAACCTGTTCTATTTTCTCTTTAGTGCCTATCAAGTATTAATGGTTCTACAGTGTATTCCTAGGTGACAATTGATTCCATGTATGACAGGAATAAATAGGAGTCAAGAAATGAAAACAGAACATGAGGATTACAGACATAATCTATTTGATAAGATGAAATAATTAGCAGTGGGAAAAATTTTTGCAGGTATATGTAATATATTATAGATAGATTTTTAAAATCATGTAATTAAGAAACTATATAAAGAGAGAAAAAGTAATTGGATAGACTACTAATAACACATAGGCTTGAGAAAGGTTGTCTGGAGATATGTATGCAAAGAATAGGGAAATGATTTGTAAAAAGAAAATAATTAGAGTCCTATAGTGATATTTGCATTCCCATATTTATAGCAGCACCATTCACAATAGCCTAATTGTAAAATTAATCTAGGTGTGAGTCAATAGATGAACAGATAAATAAAATGTGGTATATACACACAATGGAGTTTTACTCAGTCATAAAAAAAGAACAAAATTAAGTCATTTGTAGGAAAATGGATGAAACTTAAGAACATTATGCTGAGATCAATCAGTCTCAGAAAGTCAAGGGGTATATGCTTTTTTTCTCATATGTGGAAGTTAGAGAGAAAATTGGAAAGAAAAGAGATTTCAAATAAAAGAAGAGAAAGACCAATATAATAGTTGAAGGTATTGAGGGGTGCAGAAGAGGAGGGCAAAAAGGAGACTTGATGAAAGAAAGAGTTCAAATAATTTTATGTTCTTATATGAATGTATTACTACTGATCTCAATAATACGTATGGGAAGGGAAGAGGGGAAGGAAGGTAGAGTGTGGAGGGAAACACAACAAGTGATGAGTGTATATATAAATATGTTACTTTTAATCTCATTATGTTGTATAATTATCATGTACCAATTAAATTTTTAAAAATCTTGGGGAAGGTCTAAGCTATTTATATTTCTCATGGAAGCCAATGATATATATGTCATATGAAATTTACTTCCATATTGCCTTGTATATTTTCATTGAACAAGTCATTGAGCCAGAGTAAAATAACGGTGTATTTTTGTGTCTTAAATTTCTATCAGATATCTGTGAAGATAAGAAACACTAGTCCTTTGATTAATTAGAAATTACATAAAACTCTCTTATGAGTGTTTTACCAATATTACAAACCTACTTAGTACTAAGTAGCACAAATTCAGGTCTTTTCCTTCCTCTATCAGAACTCACTCCACTGTTATTTTTCTAATTTTACATGTAGTTAAGTCCCCACAGAGTCTGCAAAATAGAAACCCTCAGGTAATGAGTTTAAAACATTTTAATTAGTCCTAGTTTATATTCATTTTGAAATTAGAAATCATTTTCTCCATATATCAGTGCTTCATGGACTTTCCATTATTTAAATCATTCAGTGGAATTTTTAGTTATTACTCCATAGTCCATTGAAGTAAGTACATTTCAAGCTTTATCTGTATGCTCTATTATAATATAAAATGGCAGAGTTGCCGAATTTTAATAGTGCACTTGGACTTTGAGAATAACCAACCACAGTGATGATGAATAACAAAAGATGATGTCCACTGGCTCAGGAGACCCTCTGGGTTTTTCTAAGCATACTCAGTATGCAATGGTTCAACTGCTGAGCTTTAGTCTGCCAACTACACTGGACATTTGGGCTGTATAATTGGCACTGCTGGTTACCTTTAGAGCCATTACTTGTCAATTCCTAGGTCTCAAGGTAGAAGCAATAGCATTCATTGTACACAATAGCTATCAAACTAGTAAGTAGTAAAATCTAAAGGTTTAGAGTTTCTCTAAATTAACACACACACACACACACACACACACACACACACACACACACAAGGAAATTAGATGCCAAGGTGTCCCATCATTTATTTTGAATGGTGGAGGAAGAAAAGATTTGCTTACATAGCAAATCCCTCTAAAAACATTCTTTTTCTGTACTCCAGAGAGTAAACAGAACACTTATATCCAGCAAAGATGTAATGTTACTCAAACTTTTAAAACAGCTCTATCTGGGCTTCCTCTAGGAAGGTAATGGAACAAAGCTTTACTTTGCAATCAATATCTTTGTTAAAAGACATTATGGCTTCATGGAACTCAGTTAAAAGAATCCTTCAGAAGAGCATCTGAACAAGAACAGACACCTGACTCTTTTCTCTTCTCTTAATTTAAGGCAGAAACATCAAAGTTGCATGCCCTCAAGCAGTAGCAAAAGTCAAGTACAGTCATTAGACTACAAAGCAGTCTTTGTAAATTATTAACTTTCCAACTGCAGCATCAAGCTAGCTTCTGTGGAAAACCATAAGCATTAATAAACAAAAGAATTATTTAAAATATATAAAATTGTTTTAATTTTTTTCTAGCAAACTGGAAAGTATACATTCTGAGCTTTTCTAGAATTATTAGCCATTAGAAAAATTTGCTATAGGTAACTCACCTTTGTAGAATTACAGAAATAGCTTTCAGATTTTTTTTTTTATGATTTAAGTTGTAAAATCAAGGAAGCACTCATATCCAGGAGCGTAGAAGTTTCTATCCCCTAAAATTGCTTCCTAATAGATCATAAGCATATGTAATTTGGGTGGGATCATGTGGGTGGTGATGTGAATTTGTTTCCAAACAGGAAAGGGATCTGTATCAGTCTTCTACTCCTGGAATGTTTGGGGTCCTTAGGATTTTAGTAATCTTGTCAACCTGTTTTGTGGCATTAGACCTAATCCAATACCAGCCTTTCTTTAGATTGCATGAAATAGCCTTATTAAGAAGAATAAAGTTTCTTACTAAATGAAGTATTAGACTTTCTTCACTCCAAGATCACTTCCCTTTTTACAATATTGACATAGATTTAGATAGTGATCGAGTATTACTTTATTTTCAGACATGTTACACTTTTATAGGAACATTAATTTTTAAGATTTTCTAAACAGTACAATTCCAGCAGTTACATGTGACTTCTTATATATTTTTCCTGTTCCATAACAAAACTTTCATGAATCTAGGAAGCCAATAAAAGATTACCCTCTTACATATTGTTTTCCTTTTGCATATTTTTCTTTCTGGATGTGAAAGTAGATATTGAGTAGTCCAATACTACTTGACTTTGCTTGGCAGCTAAGGACTTTGGGAGTGAAAGTTAAACAAAAGATTAAATATGCATTCTCTAAGCTTCTACTTTCAGTTTTATGTTTCATTACATAAAGTAAAATTTAAATGTTGATTTTACAAAATTAAATATTTATGTTTTAACAGATATCTTTTAAAATTTGAACTACTGAGAAAAATTTTGAAGATTATTACTCTGGCTTTCTTGTACAAATAATAGGATGAAACTGGAGTTGGAGTAGGGTTTGGATAATATAATAGATATATAGAAAAGATTGAACAACACCGAATAGAATTTATTTACCAATTGTATGATATTGGATAAATCACTTATCTTCCTAAGCTCATAGTTTTTTTTTATATATTATACATAAATCTTCTCACTTCTTCAGGGACAATGAGCGGACCAAAGACAATACTATAATACTAATATGACAACGTTAACACTTTCAAAACTCTAGAGAAGTAAAGATGATAGTATTATGCTAGATGTCATAAGCTAGAGATCTGGTACATGTGACATTATGAAATGCACTTCTATGTCTTGAATTATTTTTTGCAGTCTGAAATGAAACAGTTGCTGATTTCTTCATGGTCAGCAGTGTGTGACAGTATTAACATAAACGCTTTTTATGTAATCAACAGAAGTTATACTTTGCGAATGAGACTATGATAACATGAGATTATACATACTTTTCTCTCCTCAGCTAAATCACCTTGAGGAATCACTATTGATGAAAGCATTAGATTAGCAGCACATTAGGTTATCAAAGAAGCTAAAATATGTATCTTGGTATTATTAAAGATAAAGGTGTCAAATCTCAAAGCAAACAAAAAACTATTATTTATACTTAACACAGCATAAAAATAGTTCCATTAGCTTTTGCAATATATGGAAGATACCCAAATGATTGCATATACCAGGATACTATAATCTACCAAGGATAAAGAGCACTTGAGGCTTGATTTATTGTTCCTCCTTAGATATGAAAATAAATAGGTAAGCTTGGGCTTTGTTGGCCATACATCTGAATATGTAGGCATTCCATTTTATTTTTTAAATGTTTCTATTTTGCATCAAGAAAAATGAAAGCCTAGGAGATATATTTAAATTGGCTAAATATCTCCTTCAAAGGCAAAGCATAAAAGAATCAGTCCTAGGTGCACATCATTTGATAGCAGAGTTGCTACCATCATTATTCCTAATTATTCTTGACATTTTGTCCATTATACCATGAGGCCCCTCTGAGGATAGAAATAATCAGCTGAAAGTGAGGACAAGCTAATTATCTATATTGTATGAAAAAAGTTGTGGTATTACAGATGAAACATCAATTATGGAAATTGGTGATAAACCCTGACAGAGGAAATATATCTTGGAAATGACTTTTAGCCACAAGTTTAAAACTCTTTGTCATCATTTCTTGTCCCTCATCTATACACCAGTAAAACTCATTTGCAACAAGAAATATATACAAGAGTAGTTTGAATGAATTGCATAATATGGATTTTATAAAATACACTCATCTTATAAACTAGCATACAGTGGTTTTTAAAACTGATTATTTATATAAAACAATTATATATGTTGTCCCTGTCTCTATTGGAAAACAATCATGATAATTATTTAGATTTTGCTCATATTAAACAATGAATCATTGGTTAATTTCATAAACAGAACTGTAATTTTTATATGTTTCCAACACAAAATTCAATCATATGCTGTTGGATTTGAATATGGGTTGCTATAAAAGTCATTTATACTGCAACTTTACCAAGTTGCCCTCAGGCAAAGGTTAACTTATGAGAAGAATTAGCTTATAACACTGGAAATGAAATTGATGTTTCCACATAATGCTATAACAATGGATTGAAAAATGAATATTTTTCTTGTTTTACTGAGAATTTTATCTATATTTTACAATTTTTTTAAGATCAACATTTTGTGCACCCTTATTTCAATCCCTTTTTCAATTTTATTTATTATTTTAAATGTAGAGATTTTATTAATGAATGCTGTGAGATGCCTGTTTTTTTGAGAACTCTGTAAATTAAAGAGAGAATGTCAGTTTTATCAACTGGAACAAACTTGTCAACTGATTGTACCTATATCTGGGGAAATAATTACAATCTGTCATAGTTAGGTATAGAATATCCCCTGAAGAGCTCATGTATTAATATTCAGAGTTGATATAACTGATTCAGGAGGACTGTAATTTCATCAGTAGATAAATCCATTCTAATGGATTTACCTGGGTGGTAATCTAGGCTTGTAGGGTGTGACTAGAGAGGGATGGTTGATAGAGACACAAGCCAAATGTATTTTTCACTGGATCTGTACATCAATGTTAGCATTTCCAGCAGGCAAATTACTGGTACCCTAAGGAGATATTAGATATTGGGAATGGTCTTGGTTGCTTCAATGACAAAGTGGGAGAATACCTGGGATTTAAAGAAAATCAGGGGTCTCAAATTATAGGACAATCTGTACAACAAAAAATTACCCCATCCTAAATAATGACATCTAAATGCTAGTGGGTACAGAAGAGGAAAGTTGCTATCCACAGAAAATTCTGATCTTTTAATTCTAGTTTCTTGTGTCTACCAATATAAAAATAAGCCTTATAATACCAATATACAGAATAATATTATTGTATCAGTGATCCATGCCATAAATATGCATAGGCTATGGTATATCTTCAAACTTACTGATGGAGATTTGCAATAAAATAAAATAACACAATAAAAGAATGTATAAAAACGTCTGTTTTAGAAATATCTACTAAGTTATACATAATAATGAACAACCCTCAGGAGTATCTATCTGTACAGCTGAGGCATACCTTTGATTCATTTCAGGATGAAGAAATCAATGAAGGGTTAGGTTTTAAATTTTTATCAAATTTTATCAATTTTTTATCACTTTTTTTCCTAGGGTTAAAACCCCTTTTGTTTGACTTCTGAATAGTTGGATCAGGGAAGTTTCAGTCAGAACAACTCTGTGTGTGTGTGTGTGTGTGTGTGTGTGTGTGTTGTGGGAGTATGTGTGTATGCATGTAGATGAGAGAGAGAGAGAGACAGAGAGATTGAGAGTATATGAATGAGCAGAGGAGCACAAGCTTTTCCAAGGAATTTGGATTTATGCAGTCATGTGACCTGGTGAGGCAGTCTCTGTAAGGTCACTGTCTTTGCGTCTGATATTAGAGTTTAAAATAAGCAATTGGGAAAGAAACAGAATGTAAAGAGAAGTGCTGCAAGAATGAGCTGGCACCCACAAGCATAGCAGTCAGTTCTCATTTCCTCTAA
>PVLC010025511.1:0-23578 GCA_004027655.1 Graphiurus murinus | reverse complement strand
GCCAGAGACCTTGCAGCTACTTGAAGAGGGCATAGGCCCAACACTTCAACACATAGGCACAGGTCAAAACTTTCTCAACAGGACCTCAAAAGCACAAGCAACTCAAAGGAAGATCAATATGTGGGATTACATTAAACTAAAGAGCTTCTGTGCAGCAAAGGAAACTATCAAGAACCTCAACAGAGAACCCACAGAGTGGCAGAAAATCTTTGCCAGCTACTCATCTGACAGAGGACTCATATCTAGGATATTTTTTTAATTTTTTAAAAATTAAAATCAGGAAGCCGGGCATGGTGGCGCACGCTTGTAATCCCAGCATTCGGTCTCAGCCGATACCCGAGGATCCGGGTTCGCGGCCAGCCTCAGCTACCTAGTGAGGCACTCCGCAACTTAGTGAGACTCAGTTTCAAAATAAAGAATAAAAAATAGGGCTGGGGGTATAGCTCGGAGGTAGAATGCCCCTGAGTTCAATCCCCAGTACCGCAAAAAAAAAAAAAAAAATTAAAATCAGGAAAATTGTAGCTATCATTCAGATAGCTATCATACTTTCATAATAAAAACACTTTGAAGTATAGAATTAATAAAATGATGTGCATTTTGTTGCCTTCTTTTTTTTTTTTTTTTTGGTCTCAGCCCTTTATTATGGCTTGGGTAACTGATCCTTTTTTTGTGTATGTGTGTGTGTGTGATATTGGAGTTTGTACCTAGTAGTGCTCTACCATTGAGCCATACCCCCAGCCATTTTTATTTTTTATTTTGAGACAGGGGCTTAGTTGCTGTGGTTGCACTTTACTTTCTATCATCCTGCCTCAGCTTCCCAAGTACTGGGATTACAGATGCGTGTCACCACGCCCTGCTAGGATGGACTTTTAATAAAGCATGAAGGCATTGTTAAACCTAAAGACCATGGCATCAAAACTGAATTTTTGCCCTGGAGCTTTAAACATGAAATGACAAACACCATTTAACAAACTCTTAGAATGCATCTTAGAACTTACTAAGTTTTCTCCCACTCAAATTTAACAGTATTAGATATTTGTCTCTCTCAAGGTAGTAAGGGTCACATTTTGCCCTGAGTTGGGTAATATCTATAATATCAGAAATCACTTAACTTCTTAGGGTCACAGATTTTCATTTATAAAATGAAGGGGCTATACTGAATTATCATAGGCCTATTGTAGCTGTATGATTCTATTTAAATTCTCTGAAGCCAGGTGCAGTGGCATGTGCCACTCGATACTTGGGAGGCTGAAACAGGAGGATCGCAGTGCAATAACTCAGTGAGACCCTGTTTTAAAATAAAAAATAAAATAGGACTGGGGGTATAGCTCAGACATAGAGTGTCCCTGGGTTCAATCTCCAGTATCAAAACCTATGACCATTCACGTCTCATTTTTGTTGGTCAGAAAGCATTGTGTGTTGTTTGCCTGCTTGATTATTATTTATTTATTTATTTATTTGAACTGGGGATTGTACCCCCAGGGACTTTTTACCTCTAAGCTACGCCCCCAGACCTGTTTTACTTTATTTTGAAACAGGGTCTCACTCAGTTGCTGAGGCTAGCCTCAAACCTGCAGTCCTTCTGTCTCCTAAGTACTGGGATTAAGAGTGTATGCCACCACACCCAGTTTGTATTCACTTTTGATCAGAGAAATCCTATAATAACCATAAAAATGGTTAACTAAAATGTAATTAATAGTAAACAATGCATTACATGTTAAGTTTCAAAACTAAAACATTTCTTCCTTTCTGTCTTTCAACTGAAAGGAAGAAACATTTACTCCTTGGAAAATGACAAGCTTTTGGTAGAAAAAAAAATTATCATTTACATTAAAATTCATAAGGATATAGTTCCGATAAAGCCAAAATATTTGTGCAGAAGTTTACCAGTGTGAGGATAAATTGTATCAAGGGGCATTGATGGTTGAATTTGTACCTATAGCTTACTTGAGACTCTACCTCACACATCACTGGCAAAACTGCTTTTAAGTGTAGTCAGGGTTGAAGAAAGGAGAGACAGAGGAAGGATTTATTCTTACTGTAGCAGTTATACCTCAGAGCAGCTTTGTGGGGGAGGAATTGCTATCTCAGAGCATACTCTAGCAGTCTTTGAGAAGGAAAGTTTCTAATTTAGACATAATAGTATAAATTAGATTAGTAGCTTATAAATCTTGATTGGATGTATAAGATGAGGAAGATAGATGGAAATTCATTATAAGTGCGTTTTTTTCTGAACTTTTGGGGACAGAAGTCAGTGTTCTGCTTTTAGTTTTTATTATTATTATTATCATCATTTTGCCATGCTAGGGACTGAACACGGGGGGAGGCTACCACTGAACTAAATCTCCAGCCCTTTTTATTTTATATTTTAAGACAAAGTCTCACTAAATACTCTTGTCTCAGCCTTTTGAGTAGCTAGGATTACAGGTATATGCCATCATGCCTGACTTATGCTTTTATTTTTAAAATTTTTTTTGTGGTAAAATAATTTTGCTACTCTCATGTAGCAGTTTTATAGTCTGCATGTAAGAAAGAAAAAGGTAAGTTTTATTTTCCTTTTAATTCTCATTTGATAATTTGTTTTGTCTTGGTATTGGAGATTGAACCCAGGGACATTCTACCTCTGCGCTATACCCTGGCCCTTTTTATTTTATTTTTTCAAATAGGGTCTCACTAGGTTGCCCAGGCTGTCTTCCAACCCGCACTCCTCCTGGCTCAGCCTTCCAAGTCCTGGGATTACAGGCATGTGCCACCATGCCCAGATCATTTGATAGTTTGATTTACTAATCCTGTACAGATTGACCTTTAGAGGTTTAGAATAAGTAGTGTGAACATGATACATTTGTATTTGCATTTGTGGTATTATACCTTATCCAGGCTGGATAGTAACATCTTTGTAAAGTGATCTACTGTAGTCTTGACTCATGGGATGGCCCTTCATCTGCCAGGAAGAGTAACTTTCTTTTAAGTGTTGGAAGTAAATCTTGATATTCCTAAGCTACATTTTTTTTTTTTTTTTTGCCAGAGATGAGCATTAACATTCAGTAACCCTTTCTCCACAGAAACAAATCATTGTGGACCCTTTGAGCTTCAGTGAGGAACGTTTTAGGCCTTCCCTGGAGGAGCGCCTGGAAAGCATCATTAGCGGGGCTGCTCTGATGGCTGACTCTTCTTGCACACGTGATGACCGGCGTGAGCGAATTGTGGCAGAGTGCAATGCTGTCCGCCAGGCCCTACAGGACCTACTCTCAGAATACATGGGCAATGTGAGTGTTACAACTTTTCTTTGAAGTAAGATATTTATGACTGAGGAGTTTTCTAAAACATGTTGGATATGAAATATATTAACTATTAATATCAAATACTGTTTCCTTGGCATTTGGGGGTAGATCAGATTTTTCAAGGAATGGATAAATGACTTTTTTTTTTTCTTTTTTGGTACTGAGGATTGAACCCAGGGGGCCATTATACCTCCAGGGTACACCCCCAGCCTTATTTTTCATTATTTAGAAATAGGGTCTCACTAGTTGCGAAGGGCCTCACTAAGTAGCTGAGGCTGGCTGCGAACCTGAGATCCTCCTTTCTCAGCCTCCCAAATACTGGGATTACAAGCGTGTGCCACCACACCAGCTGATAATGACTTTCTAAGTGGCCTTTTTCTCCCCAACATTTTATTTGGAAAAATTTTAAACTTATAGAAATCATTCACTGAGCATCTATATACCTTTTATACAGATTTTTCAATTAATATGTGAATACATTTGCATGCACATGTATAAACACAAATAGAAGTAAGTTGCATACATTGTGTTGCTTCACCTCTACACATTTCAGCATGTGTCTCCTAAGGATAAAGACCTTCTTTAAAAAAAAAAAAGTCGGGTGTGGTGGTGCACGCTTGTAATCCCAGCATTTGGGAGACTGAGACTGGAGGATGCGGGTTCTCGGCCAGCCTCAACGACTTTGTGAGGCTCTCTGCAACTTAGTGAGATCCTGTTTCAAAATAAAGAATAAAAAAACCTAGGGCTGGGGGTGTAGCTCAGAGGTAGAATGCCCCCAGGTTCCATCCCCAGTACCACAAAAAAATAAAAAGACGCTCTATACCACTGAATTTCATTCTCAGAACTAGGTGGCAATTTAAGGTTGGGCAAGTTGGATGTGGTGGCACATGCTTGTAATCCCAGTACTTGGGAGGCTGAGACAGGAGGATCATAGGTTTTACTGTTGTTCAGAAGAAATTAAAAGTTATATAAAATCCTTTTTTTTTTCTTTTCTTTTTGGTACTGAGGATTGAACCCAGGGATACTCCACCACTGAGCTATATCCCAGCCCTTTTTTATTTTTTAGTTTTGAGACAGGGTCTTGCTAAATTGCCCAGGCTACCCTCAAACTTGCTGTACTCTTGCCTCCTGAGTTGCTGGGATTACTTGTATGTGCCACAACACCAGGCTATATAAAATAATTTTAAATGGAAGAGTGATGACACAAATTTGTAGTCATCACTAGTTGTTTAGCCTATTTGTAAAGGAAAAGATCTTGATTCTTATTTGTTCACTTACTATACTTCTTATTTGTTCACTAATGCCTGTATAAGTGAATGGGTAAGAGTGAGTCATGATGAAATTCCTAGGGTGAAGATGAATGCCTTCCTGTGTTTGTCTTTTTCTCCCGTATTGTGAAATTAGTGAACCATATTGAATTGTTTTAAGCTATTGCCATGTTTTAATCATAGTTGGTCTACCTAAGAAAAATGAGATTAGAAGTTTAGTTAGATCATATAGATGATAAATCAGTATGGAAATGTGGGACACATTTAAAAAATCCATATCAATGCCTGAAAATTAGAAAATACAAAAAATGGATAGGTTGAAGGAAGTTTTACTACGTTGGAGTTACAAATTGGAGCAAGGACTCACAGTATGTATGTGGATCAGGATTAGTCATTTGTTCTTATGTATCACTCTAGAAATGATGCAGAAGTGTACAATGCAGTTGTGATTAGGAAACCATTTTTTTTTTCTTGTATTTTACCCTTGAGCTATACCTCCAGCCCTATTTTATTCTTTTATTTTGAAACGGGGCCTAAGTTGCTGAGGTTGGCCACGAAGCCATAGCCCTCTTGTGTCAGCCTCCCAAGTACTAGGATTATAAGTGTGCACTACCACACCTGGCCAGGAAACCACTTTGAAACTAGCCTTTGGTGGGAAGAGGATGTGATAAATCCATAGAGCTTCCTACCAGTCTGCAAGATACCCCTTGAGTCCTGGGACTGCTCAGTCTCTTGACCAATTTACCCCTCATTATGAGTAACTTACTGGTTTCTCCCTACTTTCTGTTCATACTATGGATGTAGGAAAAAATGTAAAATAATCATTTATACTGAAAACTTGGAGACCATAATATAGC
Organism: Graphiurus murinus; assembly: GCA_004027655.1. Lineage (NCBI taxonomy): Eukaryota > Metazoa > Chordata > Mammalia > Rodentia > Gliridae > Graphiurus > Graphiurus murinus. The sequence goes on along the minus strand of PVLC010025511.1, from coordinate 18,172 downwards.
ACTCCTAAGAAAAATTAGAACAATGCTTATGTTAAACTAAAATGTAAGTATTATGATTGGGGTCTTTTTTTTCTTTTTTTGTGGGGGTGGGGGTTGAACTTGGGCATTCTACCTCTGACCTACACCCCCATCCCTATTTTTTATTCCTTATTTTGAAACGGGGTCTCACTAAGTTGCAAAGGTCCTCACTAAGTAGCTGAGGCTGGCCATGAACCTGCAGTCCTCCTGTCTCAGCCTCCTAAGGACTGAGATTATAAAGGTGTGCCACCACGTCCAGCCCATGATTAGGGTCTTGAAAGAAATTTTTTTGAGATTCAGAAGCATATTTTAGGGGATGGTTTCTCCTAAGGGTAAGAATCTTTAGTTTCCTTTTTAGGAGTAAAGTGAACAAGCTCAGTCTTGTCAACGGGCAATGTAGTGAGGATAAAGAGAGTGGCAATAGAATACACTTGAAGAAGGCACAGAGTGATGAAAGGGTCTGGAGAAACAGAAGCATCTGGGGATAGATCTTTCCTTATTTATGAATCATTCAGAAACATTGTGACAATCAGAACTTAACTGGCCATCTCTGCCTGTCACTCAGTTCATATTGAGTATGTGCCACATGCAAAGCAGTGTTCTAGATCCCATGTAAGTGGAGAAAGGCTCTGATCCCTTCTTTTTGGGATAGTAGGGCTTGCAGGGCTTTTAATGGGAGTGTCATGATAACAGCTAAAATGCCATGGAATTGCAAGGAGGATGAGATTATTTTTAGCTGGAAAATTCAAGAGGCCACCTAAAAGATTTATTTTATCTTTTTTTGGTTGAATTCTACTTTTATTTTAAAAAATGGTTTGCTTGAAGTTTTATTTCTGTTGGAAAAATGTTAGACAAGTAGTAATAGTATGTTGAAGTGACCTGCATTAATTAAAACTTGTTCATTACTTGTCTGTGTAGACCAAGTGGTAAAGTCTAGAAAAGCTTATCTGTTTTCACTTTTTCTATTCTCTAGATTTTCTTGTTAATGCCATCATTTTAATAGATACCTTCTTGTCATAATCTCTGTCTTCCTTCTTCCTGTGTTGCCAGTTACCACGTTCTACTGGTTTTTCCTTTAAGGCAGTGATGAACATTAAAAAAAAATCCTGATGCCTAGGTTGTATGTATCTCAGACCAAATTAAGAGTCTCTTGGTCAAAATCCAGATATCAGTATATTATTTTATTTAATTAATTAACATTTATTTTTGTGGCACTGGGGATTGAACCTAGTGGCAATCTACTTCCAAGCTACACTCCCAGCCCTATTTTATTTTTTTTGGAGACAAGAGTCTCACTAGGTTGATGAGAGTCTCACTATTTGATGAAGCTGTCCTCGAACCTGCGATATTCTTGTCTCTGCCTCCCAAGTACTAGGATTACAGGACTGCACTACCATACCTGATTAACTAGCAGTATTTTAAAAGCTTCCCAGGTGATTTCAATGTCAACTGAGGTGGAAAAACTGTTGATTGATTATCCCATTGCCTTACTTGAGGCTCTCTCCTCTTTTTCCATCTCTTTCTCATGTTTGGACAGGCCGTGCTCATGTCTTCAGTAACTCATGTTCTTTGTATTCTGGAAATTCAATTCCCACCTATCTAAACCTAATCTGCTCTTCCTTCAAGTCCCACTTTTTCCCTTCCATCTCTTTGCCAAAGACCATATCAAACTACACCATCCTACATTATTTCTTTGGTGTTTGAATTTTGTACCTAATTGTATATATTCTTGAATTGCTGCTTAATTTTATTTCCATTATCCATATAATTTCTGCAACTGGGTTTTAAACTTTTAGAAGACTGAACTACTTAAAAATATTCTTTTATGGTTTAGTATAATGCTGGAAGAGGTACTCGGTAAAAGCTTGCTTAATGAACTCATGCTGATTTGGGAGAATGAAGAAAATGAACAATTTTAGATATTCATGGTTATAAGGATACATTAGTGGGGGGTGGGAAACATCAAAGATCTTGAACTTACGGGTTTTGCATTCTAGGAGGGGTGGTGAGGCTATGCGTGGTTTACCTGTACTTCCTGAAGATCTTGCAGTGTACAAATGACATTTTTAGAAAAAATTAAACCAAGTACCTTGAAATAAGCAATTAGTGAAAGTGATATCTTAGATCAGAGTGAAGTCAAATTTAATTCATCAAATGAAGGCCAAATTCCCTTTTAAAGGCTTCGAGGGTCAGGAGGCAACAGTCTTAATGCTCCTGTTTGCATTGTGGTTTGAAGAGTTGGAGAGTAGTCAGGAAGTCTTGGCTCTATAGCTAACTTACTGTACAGGCACTAGGAGATATAGATGTAAAAGAAATGCCATAGTTGCATGACAGAGTTTTTGTGACCCTTCCTTGTAGTTCTACAAATGACTATTAGGTTTCCTTAAAATTGAAATGTGGTTATAGTGGTTAAATTTAATTTGCTTCTGCTCCATCAGCCCAACGTTACTCTGGGTGTGAGGTTTCTAAAGAAAGAAAAACAGCTTTGGATGAGTGCCATAATCTTAAAAGGTTTGAAAGTGAATGGGTTGAAATTAAAATGAAATCTAATTAAATTTGGATAAAGTTACCATTTTGTTCTTTACAGAAATATAAAATATTTATTAAACTAGGATTCATTGTTTGCTCTCAGGTTAATGGGTTAAAATTTCTGTTCCTTGGATATATAGCTGACTGGGATGCCTAGCTGTGTGTCGAAAATGTTATCTAAAGTTATTTCAGTGCCAGTGAAAAGCCTGAAGGGCCCCAGAATTTATACAGCTGAATTCTTTGTATTATGCTCTATCTTCATTCCACTAAGGGATATGCTGACCCTTAATCTGTTCCTCTTTCTCCTTTTTAGGGCATGTATTTTTCTAATAGTAGAACTTATTGGAACTAAGCTTATTTTTTTTTCTAGTTTGAAAAAAAACTAGTTTCAGCCTCTGACTCCTCCCAAAACAAATACCACTTCTCCCAATCTGTTAATAAGTATTAACATAATATCTGACGCATAAAGAAATTCCATTTGGTTTTGTCCTCAGCAGTCTTGCCCAGCAGTTTATGGTCATATGACTAACTGGAGTTAGACTATAATTGGTGAGAACAAGCACACACACTCTGGGTTTGAGTAGCTCTAGCTTTGTGTTTTTTGTATATTAGCCTTTGGTCATTTGTGGTTGTTGAGCACTTGAAATCTAACAGGTCTAGGTTGAGATGTGCTTTAAATATAAACTGCACACTAGATTTCAAAGACTTAAACACAAAAAAGAATATAAAATACCTCATTAATAATAGATCATTAATAGCCGGGCGTGGTGGCGCACGCTTGTAATCCCAGCATTCGGGAGGCTGAGACCGGAGGATCCGGGTTCGCGGCCAGCCTCAGCTACCTAGTGAGGCATTCTGCAACTTAGTGAGACTTGGTTTCAAAATAAAGAATAAATAAAGAATAAAAAATAGGGCTGGGGGTATAGCTTGGAGGTAGAATGCCCCTGAGTTCAATCCCCAGTACCGCAAAAAAAAAAAAAAAAAAAAAGATCATTAATAATATTTTAGATATATTGGATTAAGTAAAATCTATTTAACTTAATTTTCACCTGTTTTTATTATGGGTAATAGAACATTTAAAATTATATATGTGGCTTATTTTTCTGGCTTGCATTATATTTCTGTTGGATAGCTTTGACTATTGAGTAATCAACCAGCTAAGATGAGTAGATGAGTTTAGTATCGATGTCATCATTGAATGTACAGAATGGTATGGTAATCCATGCATAGTAGCCACTATAGCTTTTATTTATTACACTTAAAATGTAGTTTTAGCCAGAAGAAAATTGGCACAGTTTAGGATAAGAATGATAAAATGCTACTGCTTAAGGATGCATTTTATTTTTGTTCTTAACCAAAAATATTAGTGGTTGTAGGATCTCAAAAGAATAATGCAATAATGACATTTAAAAAATTGAACTGGATGTGTATATATATATATATATGCATATATATATATATATAAACATGTACATATATGAGGATTTTGATTATTATATCTCTGGTAAAATTTCAATTTGATTTGGTAATAGTTTGAAATGGAGTATATGAATAGTATGCAGCCAATATTTACTCTTAAAGATCTTTTGAAAAGATACATTGTTATTGTAGTGAAGGAAAACCCTCAATTTAGATGCTAATCCTTTCTCAGTTTTGCAAATGCTTTCCTGGAATCTCTTTAGCATAGCCAGAGCCTCCCAACCTTTGGAGTACTCTGAGAAGCTTGTTGCTGTATTGTTTTGTGGCTCCATTTTCTTATCTTCAAAATGAGATAGCATATATATTTTTTTCTGATTATAAAAGTTCTGTGTTCATTATATATTGCCTTTAATCCTACTACTCATTTTTGTACATAGCATTCCAGACTTAATTCTGTATATGTTTGAACATATTACATCTTTTTTTTCTTACCTTTGTTTTTTTTTAAAACATTATTGTTAGTAAGGATTATCTGTAATACTGTACTGCTTTCCATATATCAGCCATTGTGCTAAAAGTCATACTTTATTACATATTTTGCACCTATAATAACCTCATTGAGTTGTTACTTGTTGAAAAATATACATGCAGACACCTGTGATTTGAACTCAGATCTGTCTAACTTGAAAATCTGAGCTCTTAATAATCTGGACATCAGCCAGATGTGGTGGTGCATGCTTGTAATTCCAGTACTTGGGAGGCTGAGACAGGAGGATCACAGCAAGTAGTGAGACTCTCAGCAACCTAGCAAGACCCTGTTTCAAAGTAAAAATAAAAAGGACTGGGATATAGCTTGGAGGAAGAATGCCCCTGCGTTCAATTCCCATTAACTAACACACACAGTAATAAATAAATAATCTGGAGATCTGGATAGGCAGAGACCTAGGGACTTGTCTCATGTGACAGGTCCTTTTCTGTGTTTTCCCCGTTGCAGACAAAGAGCCAAAGTGACCACCTCTACTCCCATTCTACATGGTCTTGTAGTTCAAGCATCTCATCACAGCCATTCCAGAATAAAAGTGAATTAGGACCAATCCCCCCACTCCGCCTTCCAGGTGCCATGCGACCCAAGAAAGAGAAGTAGATACAGGGTTTTACAGAGTACAATTTATGGGGCATGTACTGATAGAATTGTGGCCCTGGGTGGCACCAACCAGTTAGAGTCCCGCAATGTGGGTTAGAAAGAGGTATGTATGTATGTGGATGAAAGTGACTTCATCCTAGCTGGAATGTACCTGGTTTATCTTAAGCTAATATTAAAGAGTCAAGTACATTCCCGGAGCCAAGGTCTGGTGTTCAAGCCCCACATAGCAGTCTAATAGATTTGTCTAAGTTTGTTGGGAAACTGTGCAGGAAAAACTGGCCAGGATTTTTCTGGGACAGCCATGGTGATTATGACTCAAGATGGCTGTAGTCATGTAAAGCTCAATCTTTATAACAGGTGATGATAATGATTCATTTAAAATACTGTGATTGTTTAAATATAGCAAGCCAGTAGTTTTGAGAGATTATGTGTTTATTTTATCTAGAATGCCCATATGTGACAAACATGTAAAGCTGAAAGCCTTTAATGTCTACCCTAATACTTTTTGTCTCTTGATCTTCAAATTTTTTAATAAAAATTTTAATAATTAGATATTTTGGAGGACTTAAGGTAATAAGCAAAACTCATTGTGACTATAACACTTTAAGATTAAACAAATTGGGTTTGTATGTGTGTGTTTTTTTGCCCTCAAACCAGCCATAATGTTATTTATGCTATTTTCACTTTAAATCCCTTCCCCCATTAGATATAGTTACATTTGGAGATACCATTCAAATGCTTTTCATGACAGGCAATTCACAGGCAATGTGAGCACTGTTTCCAAACTGCCCTTGGCAGGGAGAGATACAGAGCCCCGTCTACCAGGAAAATTTCCTCCTCTCTGACTTTTCAGGTCTGTTGTATTGAAATGCCATTTTGGTTGACATATATCTTAGAGTACAAAATTAGAAAAACAAAATTCTGTGGAATGTAGTGTTTTTCTTCTCTGAGTGGATTTCTTCATTTTTTGTTTATTTTGGGCCAAATCTGTGTTGATCTGATGGTTACTAAATAGCTTACTTTAAAGTAGCATATTGGATATATAGAACCAAAGACTGCAGAGAACCATTTCTGTTTGGTTAGTCTCTAAAATCACATTAGGGATTTTTAATGTTGGCATGGTTTGGAAACTTACTAATATAAGAAAGATATTTCTTTTGAGTTGCTTTATGCTAAAATAACATCTGGTCAGTAAGTTGTCTCATAAATGTTATTTTCAGATGTGTTTAAATGGTTAGCCTCCTGCTCTGGTTTTACTCCCAATTATAGATATTCTAATTTTTGGTTTTGTGATTTTTGCAGTTTATAATGGTCTACCAAGTAGAATGCAGTGTGACATCTTATATCAAGGCTTCCTTGCTAATTATCCTTTTTAAGTTTATCTCTGAAACATACTTGAAGTACTTCTCCCTCTTTTGAGGGAGAATGACTTATTTTGTGTTATGAAAGTCATCTTCTAGGAATGAAAAGGTTTATGTTTTTGCTTGCCCTTGTTCTTGTGCCTATACAAACATTGCTTATTATTTCCTGGTGTAAAATGACCTGAAATATTTCATAAAAATAGCCATAAGTATTCAATAATAAATACACTTGTTGCTGAGAAGCAGAACAATTCTTTTGTTGTTTTTAAGATTCTGCATTGTTGGTTAAAACAGATAATACCAATATATGTGGTAAAATTGTTTTGTTTTCAAGCCAACCATTCATATATACCTTTACTTAATGATTTCTGTTGTGAAGAAGGATCCCCTCACCTTTTCAAAGTTGGTTTTTCTTAGAACATTAAAGTTTGGAAATGGAATCAAAGCTTTAGAAAGACATTTGTTGGATTTTTATTTTTCAAGTTAGTATTAAATTCTGAGCATTCAGGAAAAAAATAAATCCAATTTTTTAGTGTAGATTGAGCCCAGGGACACTCTACCACTGACCTACATCCACAGCCCTTTTTATTTTGAGACGAAGTCTCGCTAAGTTGCTCAGGCTGATCCTCCTGCCTCAGCCTCCCAAATAGCTGAGATTACAGACATGCACCATGGCTCTTGGCAAAATTCAATTTTAAAATTAAAATGTCCACTTTTAAAATTCTGTTAAGCATTTTATTTTCATACTTTTATTGGTGCCTTGTAATTATACTTCATAGTGAGATTCAAAGCAATATATTCATACATGCACACACTACTTGGTGTGGCCCTCCATATCCCATCTTGCTTCCCCTTCCTCCCTCCCTATACATATTAGTGAGATTGGTAGTGTGATACCTTCATAGATAGCCACAACATTATTTGAACCATTCCCTTCCTCAAGTCTCGGTTTTCCCCCTTCCTACCTCTCTCCCCCAATCCCCTTTCACTATTCTACTGGTCTCTCTCCTCATTTAATGCAGTCTCTTTTGTTTCCTGTTTTCTCTCTGGCTTCTATATATGAGAGAAAACATACAATCCTTGACTCTCTGAGACTGGTTGATCTTTCTTAGCACAATATTCTTAAGTTCCGTCCATTTTTGTGGAAATGACATAATTGTGTTCTTTATGACTAAGCAAGATTCCATCATGTGTATATACCACATTTTCTTTTTCCATTCATCTACTGACACCTAGGTTGGTTCCATAATTTGGCTATTGTGAATTGTGCTGCTATAAACATGGGTATGCATGTATCACTATAGTGTTCTGACTTTCTTTCCCTTTTTTGGTACTGGGGATTGAACCTAGGGGCATTCTACTTCCAAGCTACACCCAGCCCTTTTTATTTTGAAATGGGGTCTTGTTAAATTTCTGAGGGTCTTGCCAAGTTGCTGAAGCTGACCTCGAACCTGCAATCCTCTTGTCTCAGCCTCCCAAGTACTGAGATTACAGGCATGCACCACCATGCCCATCTCTAACTTTAATTCTTTTGGAAAGATACTGAGGAGTGGTATAGTGGTATAGCAAAGTCATATGTAGTTCCATTCCTAGTATTTTGAGGAGCCACCATACTGATCTCCATAGTGGTTGTACTAATTTACAATCTTACCAATAGTATATTAGAGTTTCTATTTCCCCACATCCTTACTGGCATTTAATATTGTTTGTATTTTTGATGATTGCTATTCTAACTGGACTTAGATGAAACTTTGTGTGTGTGTGTGTGTGTTTATGTAGAGTACTGGGGATTGAACCCAGTGGCATTTAACCTCTGAGCCATACCCTGAGCCTTGTTTCATTTTTTGTTTTGAAACAGGGTCTCACTAGGTAGCTGAAAGTCTTAAGTGGCTGAGGCTGTCCTTGAACCTGTGATCCTTCTGTATCAACCTCTCAAGTACTGAGATTATAGGTGTGTGCTACCATGCCCAGTGTCCAGTATGGTTCTTATTGCTCAGGATTGCTTTTGCTGTGTTGTGTCTACCCAGGGGCATTCTAACTCTGAGCTACACCCCCAGTCCTATTATTATTATTATTATTATTATTATTATTATTATTATTGTTTTTATTTTTTATTTTTGGTGTGTGTGTGGTGCTGGGGATTGAACCCAGGGGCATTCTATCTCCAGGCTACACCCCCAGTCCTATTTTTATTCTTTATTTTGAAACAGGGTCTCACTAAGTTGTGGAGGGCCTCACTAAGTAGCTGAGGCTGGCCCCGAATCCGGATTCTCCTGTCTCAGCCTCCCAAGTACTGGGATTACAAGCGTGCGCCACCACGCCCGGCTCTCCATGTAAGTTTTAGGACTGTTTTTTCTAGCTCTGTGAAGAATGACATTGGTAAAATTAAATTTTCTAATCATAGTTTTTGAGAAATGGGTTTCATTGTCTTGTATATATGTTTCAGCCAGCATTCTCACCTTTGTTGTGTGTACGCCTGGCATCTAGAGGACAGGAGGTTTATTTGTGTCTGGAGATTCAGTCCTTATATATAATCCATCTATGCCTGCTCCCTAGGGCATGGTGGTGGGAAGCAGAGAGATCAAGTCCCCAAGGCCACACCCCCAGGAAACCACCTCAGAGCACAGCTGGCTCCAGAACATGAGGTCTGAGGGACATATTAATTTCAAACCATAACAGTGTGGTTCTGGGGATTGAACCCAGGGATGTTCTACCTTTGAGCTACCCACCCTCAGCATTTTTTAGTTTTTATTTTGAAACAGGATCTTGCTAAGTTACTACATGTTGGCCTTGAGCCTGGGATCTTCCTGTCTCAGTCTCCCAAAAACTAGGAATACAGGTATGTACCATCTTGGCTAACTTTTATTACGGCAAACTGTAGAGGCTGAAATTAAACTTATCTTTTCAGCTGGGTATTCCTAGCCCTTACAAAATTAGCTATTTTCTTAAAACCACTTTGAATCAAGAATTATATTAATTTTAGGGTCATGTTAATGATGGACTTAAGGTTTTGGCACATGGAAATTATCCTTAACTCTCAAGATTTGATAAGATTTGGACATCCAGATACGAACATAAGTTTAGGAGCTTTAGGTTTATAAGATAATCCCTTATAAGGAGACATGATGTATTAGATTTGTTTAAAAATATTTGGGGTGGGGGTTATTAATGGAAAAGGGTGATAAATGAAATAAGAAAAAAGAGAGTTGATGATTGTTAAAATGTGGTAATTATTATATGAGAGAGAATTCATTGACTCTTCTCGATCCTTTAGTATATGTTTGGAAAATCCCATAATACAAAGTTTACAAAGAGATATCTTTCATTTTCATTATGGTTGAGCAAGTAGGTGTCACCATGTTAGATGTTTAAAGGCAGAGTCCTTGTCATGTTTACGCCTGTCAGAGGGCATTTGTCTGTTTTGCTACCACAGGCATGCTTTATTTTATCCCACTCAGACCCCTATTCATTCTTCAGTTCATAGGCTGACTGGTGCCCATAACATCTCTTGGGCCAATTAGATTCTCTTGGGAATTTGTAGGGTAAATAATAGGAAAATAATATAGTTAGAAATGGGAACCAAAGGAGGAAATGATACTGTAAGTGGAGTCTGTGTTTTGAGAGGTCTTGGTGAAGTGAGTTTATGGTGAGCAGCAGCTGTGAATTAGATAGGCAGCAAAGAGGGTGAGAATGGGTCAGGTATTTTGTTTGGGAAAGGGAATAACCAGCTAAGAGGAAAGACCTGGGCTTCCTGTATGGCTGCTCCTGAGGCTATTTGTACTGCTATACTTCGGGCTCTTCTGCTCACGTGTCCTTCAAGTAAACCCTTGTCGCTAGTTTGAATTGAGTTCCTTAACTCTCCAAAAAGTGCGTATACATATACTGTAATCATTGAACAATGCAATATTTCTTGACTAAATTCTTTTTTGTGTGTGTGTGTGTGTGGTACTGGGGATTGAACTCAGGGGCATTCTACCTCTGAGCTACACCCCCAGCCCTATTTTTTATTCTTTATTTCGAAACCAAGTCTCACTAAGTTGCGGAGTGCCTCACTAGGTAGCTGAGGCTGGCCGCGAACCCGGATCATCTGGTCTCAGCCTCCCAAATGCTGGGATTACAAGCGTGCGCCACCACGCCCGACTTTGACTAAATTCTTAAGTACTTTTTTTCAGTAAATCAATAATGATCATTGCAGCCCTGTGTAGTGGAGCATATCAGTACTTGGGATGCTGAGACAGAAGGATTGCAGGTTTGAGGACAGCCTCAGCAACTTATTAAAACCCTGCTTCCAAACAAAAAAATAAAAAGGGGGAAGGGGTGTAGCCCAGAGGTAGAATGCCCCTGGATTCAATTTCTAATACCAAAATAAAAAATAAATAAAAAATTTAAAAAATCATTGCATAATCATCTAGATGTCCATAGTCCATTCTTAAAAATTTCTGGAGCCATAGGCCTTGTCTAAGTCATATTTTTAAAGCTTTGTCATGTATAGAAAGAAACTTTGTTTCTTATCAACTTGATTGTTATATAATTAATAATGTTTGCTTTCTGCAGGTGTTCTATTGAGAACCTGTCATACACAATTTTAGGTGTCTTAAAAATTTTGTTGACCAGTATGATCTTAGATTCCTCGCTTTGGCTGTTGGTTATTAAAAGACAGGGACCACAACTCGAGAGAGAATTGTTTGACTATAAGCATACTATCTACTATTGTCTCTCCTCACATTGGTGGTCTTTTTGGCGGGCAAAATAAGAATGAAGAGATCTGGTTTAGAAAAGATAATGCTAGGACACTGAGGGCTAAAAATCACAAATTGTTATTATGAAGCACTAGTGCAAGTATAGAACTCTATATTAAGTAGAAAATACAAAGACAAAGGATTGGAATTCATTGGCATTGGGAAGTGGGAGAAACTATTAGATTTAGAATCAAGAATTAATGTGTAGGGAATGGAAAACTTCTTGGCTTAGTGGAAATGAAAACTCATTTAACAAACAAAACTGGCTAGCAGTTCTCTTCTTGCCAGTGGGTGGCTCACTGACATTGTCAGAGGCCTTAGGAAATCTGTGTGTTTTTTGTTTTTGTTTTTGTTTTTTTTTTCCTTTCAGTTTGCCCCTGTGTAGAAAGTTACTGCATAAGAAGCCAGGATTGACTCAGACTCTAGGGATAAGGAGCTTGTGGAGAGAGATATTTTGATTGTCATATCATTATTATATTGTAAAATCTTAGATCGGCAGCCTTCTTCTAGGGTGGATTTAGCCTTTGATACATTTCCTCAGGCACAAGAAAATGAGCTACAAAAGTAGAATAAAGCCATTCCGTTTAGCCTCTAGACAGTGACACATTAAGGACTAATGACTGCCAAAAGGAAATGTCAAACACTAAGCTAGTCTACTTTTTTTTTTTGGCAGCTGGGAATCCAGTGAATCAACAGTTTTAGGGAGTGCATATTTAATGTGGGTGGAAGAAAAGCATGTCTAACATTCTTTAGGGCCCTGTTAAGATCAGCACAGTTGGACCTGGAGCCTGTTTCTACCTTTCTAAATGCAAGAAAGGCACGTGCCATAGAATAAAGGTGGTTATTCATTCTCATGTAGATGGTATTGGAAAGGACACATCTGAAAATAGGTTTGTGGACTTCATGCATTTTTGTTTGATTGGTGGGTGCAAAGGAGTGCTGCATCTACATGTGTGAGAGGCTCCCTTAAGAGCTTGAAGATTTTGGTCAGTCCTGCTCCAGACAGGAGCTACCGAGAGTCTTTTGAAAGAATGCATGAATTTGTGATCCTGGAAGTGTAAGGGAAAATTAAACTAGGGCCTACTGAAAATTACTCTTAAGGCCAACGAACCTAGAATGTTTAGCTTACAGCTAAGTATGGTCACCATGTCCTTGATATTTAAATATTAGTACTTAAAAATTCACATATAGAGATGGTGGAAGTGATAGCCAAAGGGGACTTCTTTTTGAGGTGATGAAAGTGGTTAAGAATTGCACAAATCTGTAAATATATTAAAAACACTGAATTCTTCACTTTTAATGGGGAAATTATATGTGATATATCTTAGTATATATTGTAGTAAATATATATCTTCATAAAGCTATTTAAAATATTCACATGCTCTTTCATGTGTATGTGTGCTAAATTTTGTGATGAGTATTTTAAATTATCTTTCCTGTTGAAGTTCAGGCAATTTGTTCATCTTGTATGAAGGAGAGAATGTTTTCTCCATTTTGAAACATTGGCCCATGTCTGTTATTATCATCAGAATTATATGGGCTGTGTTAAGAGTCTATATTGTGCACAAAATTGGACTTTTTAATCTTCTGCTTTTGTATTGAGCAGACTAATAGTGTACGATTTCCCATGGGTATTTCATTTAAATTATAAAAATGCTGAGCTAAGGATTGCTGAATCAAAAATAGTTCAAAAACTTGGAAATCAAAATAGTAAGGCTGACTATTTTTCATTTTTATTTTGTCTCTATGAATAGTGTATCTGTACAGAGTTATATATTGCTGGACCTTAAATTATCACTGTGTGTGTGTGTGTGTGTGTGTGTGTGTGTGTGTGTGTGTGAAAGAGAGAGAGAGAGACTGAGGATTGAACCCAGGGGTATTCTGCCTCCAAGCCATACCCCCCAGCTCTATTTTATTTTTATTTTGAAACAGGGTCTCACTAGGTTGATGAGAATCTCACTACTTGATAAGGTTGTCCTGGAGCCTGTGGCTCTCCTTCTCAGGCTCCTAAGTACTGGGATTATAAGCATGCTCACCATGCCCAGCTAATTTTCACTTTTTTTTGTGTGTGTGGTACTGGGGATTGAGCTCAGGGGCATTCTACCTCCGAGCTATACTCCCAGCCCTATTTTTTATTCTTTATTTTGAAACAGGGTCTCGCCAAGTTGCGGAGTGCCTCACTAGGTAGCTGAGGCTGGCTGCAAACCCGGATCCTCCAGTCTCAGCCTCCCAAATGCTGGGATTACAAGCATGAGCCACCATGCTCGGCTCCCAGCCCTATTTTACTTTTTATTTTGAAGCAGAATCTTGCTAAATTGCAGGGGCTGTCCTTGAACCTGCAATTCTCCTGTCTCAGCCTCCCAAGTATTAGATTTATAGACCTGTGCCACCACACCTAACTGCTTTTTTTTTTTTAAAAGAAAAGATTCTTGATGGTGGTATTTTAGGTACTATGACAGGAAGTATGAAAGATATGGTAGAGATAGTTACCCTCAGATTTGTGTGGTCAGGTGCTTATGAATTTTATTTTGGAGAAAGACATTTCTCTCTAAATTGATATCCTAGGAGATGGAGCATATCTTGCTGCCCCAAGTAAGTTTTCAGTGAATTTCAGAAAGGAGGTATTTGGGCAGCTTCCAGTTCTGCTGTTGTTGCTGCTTGGAGCTAGGTACTAATGAAATTGGCATTTCTTTATTTGGCACTGAGGAATTGAAGGTAAGCACTGAAAATGACAAGTACTGTATAGGCCAGTATATCTCCTGTTAGTTGTGAAGTTGTCAGGAATGCTCACTGTTACCTGTGTTTCTGGAGTTAAATCAAGTGGCTCCTCTGTTGCTTAAAATTCTATTTATCTAGGTGAGATTCCATGGTCTTGCTTCTGGGATAATAAATCCTACCTAACTTAAAGCCTTGTTTTTCCTCCAGAGATGTTTGAACTACATGTTTAATAATTCATATAGGTTGTTGGCATTAAGATAAATTTGTTATTGAAGGGGTTTCCTGGGGAGGGACATCATTCTATTACTTGACAACTGCACTGAGCGTGAAAAGTACCTAAACTTTTGCAAGTCTCTGTTACCTCAGCTGGAATTTGGGAATTAAGATAGTGCCTGTGCATACAGCGTGGTTCTGAGGCTGCAGAAGAGCACTACATAGTGGCTACTGCTACTATTACCATTTTCATTACTATAACTAACCACTCTGTAATTGAATGGTTTATACTTCACATTCTGACTTTTTTTTTTTTTCACTTGTTCAGATTTCCAGTGATTGTAATAGAATAGTTGCATCATTCTGCTAAATGAAAGAGCTTATTCTCACCGCCCCCCCTCCCTTTCCGTCTGTCATCTTCTTTTTCAGTAGTGGTCAAATACATTTGGAGAATTTTCTCTTTTTTGTGTGCATTCTGGTAATGTCTAAAGACTATATTAATTTTTAGCAAGTATATCCCTATCAACTATGTTGCATTATTTTATTGCTCTCGGTTTGTCTTGTCTTGCCCGGAGTTGGTGGCCCCATTCCCAGATTTATATTATGTTGTTTTTCCTATTAAAACTTACATTTTGGTTGGATCTGGCATACTTTGTAGTTATCTGGCATGGGGAAGCGAGGCTCTTAATATTGATGTTCATTCTCTGAGTTGAGTTTTGAATAGGCATCTCTCTATGAAATCTCTTCATTATTCCTTCTCACTTATTTTCAATTTATTTGGTGATTGCAATTGAAATGGACTTTCTATTTCAATATTATAACTATCCATGTACTTTTTAAATTGATTTTCTATAAATTGTATTTATATTTCGTCTTTCGTTTGCTTATTCCTATACTAGGGATTGAACTCAGGAGCATTCTACCTCTGAGCTACCCCCCCAGGCCTATTTCTTATTCTTTATTTTGAAACAGAGTCTCACTAAGTTACAGAAAACCTCACTTAAGTAGATGGGGCTGGCTGCGAACCTGCGATTCTCCTTTCTCAGCCTTACAAGTGTGCACCACCACACCTGGTTTCTCTAGTTTATTTTTAAAAACCTAGTGCTAGAGGGAAAAGCTATTATGAATAAAGTTTTTTCTGATTTTTTAATAAACTTACTAGTTCATTGCTTCAGACAATTTACATACCCCAGAGCTGGTTGAATAATTAGCCCAAAACAAGTTTAGGCTTTGTCTATGTAATATTAAAAAAATAAAGTCAATGGGACAAGCAGTGTGAGATCTTGGATCTCTTTCCCAAAAATGTTACAACCAGTCTCTTCTTGAAGGAAGGATCTTTCTAGGAAAAATCCTTACAGTTAAGGTAGCTGACTTTGAAGTGAGACCTATGGGCTGATTGATACCATCACTCTCCACTTAGGACATGTGAATAGTTGCCTTCAGATGTGTTCAGAGCATTTCATTTGTTGGCTCACATAGATGTCTCGTTAAGCTAAGATCCTGATGGAAGGACTGTCTTCATCACTAGGGATTAAACATAGAGGTGTTCTACCTCTGATCTACAACCCCAGCCCTATTTTTATTTTTTTAAATAGGGTCTTACCAAGTTGCTGAGGACCTCGCCAAGTTCCTAAGGCTGGCCTCAAACCTGTGATCCTCTTGTCTCAGTCTCCCAAGTACTGGGAGCACAGACATGCACCACCTGCCCCAGCGCATCATTTCTTTATACCTGAAAAGTTTTTTTAAAAAGTTCTTAAAATAGGTAATTTAACTGGGTGTGGTGAAGCACACCTGTAATTCCAGTACTTGGGTGGCTGAGGCAGGATTGTAGGTTTGAGGACAGCCTCAGCAAGTAGTGAGACTCTCATCAACCTAGCTAGATCCTGTTTCAAAATAAAAATAGGGCTGGGATATAGCCCATGGGTAGAATGCCCCTAGGTTCAATTACCAGCAAAACACACATACGTACAAACACAAAAGGTAATGTATTCACATGGTTCAAAATGAAAAGGGTATATGAAGAAGTTCTCTCTCACCTGTTTCTAGCCATCCAGTTACTTTCTTTAGTTTCTTATATCTTCTTTGAAAAAAAATATATAATATATATTATATATTTATATAGATGTCTCGTTAAGCTACGATCCTGATGGATCCTAATATATATAGTGGTATTGGGGATTGAGCCCAGGAGCATTCTACCTCCAAGCTACGCTCCCAGCCTGTTTGATTTTTTTTTTTTTATTTTGAAACAGTCTCCCTAGATGCTGAGGCTGTCCTCAAACATGCGATCCTCCTGTCTCAGCCTCCCAAGTACTGGGATTACAAGTGTGTGCCAGCATGCCTGGCTTGAAAAATAGTTTAAGGTAGGTGAGAGTAAACCACACACACACACACACACACACACACACACACACACACGCATGTTAATGTAAATACTTTTGTATGTATCTTCTGCCTTACATTGAGAGTTACTTATTTTTGGTATTTGGGATTGAACCCAGATGTTTTCTACCTCTGAGCTACACCCCCAGCTCTATGGTCTCATTAAGTTGATGAGGGCCTTACTAAGTTGCTGAGGCTTAATTTGAACCTGAGATCCTCCTGTCTAAGCCTCCCAAGTACTGGGATTACAGGCATGTGCCATCATGCTAGTCTAAGAGATATATTTGATTGTGAAGTAGACTTTAGTATAATTTGCTAATATCTGTGTTTTTTTTTTTCCTCTTTAAAAAATGGTTTCTTAAGTATTTACTTTGTTCTTATGCCCCCTGAATTTCATTCCACACCCTTGGCTTTTGTCCAAAACCTGCTTTTTATTTTCCTTTTAAGAGAGCTATTTCCTATGTCTTGCCTGTCTGCTTCTTTCCTAAATATTTAATCCCACTGCCTCTCTTCCTCTCTGTTGTGGCATCAGCTTATAGTCTCTTATTGTAGTTAGCTCTATAAAGTTCGCATCTGGGATGTAATCTTTTTGTCTTTTTTCGTGTCTGAATTGTTTTTCAACCAAGTCAGATTGAGTGGCCTTAGGCTAGGTACTTTGTAATATTGATTATTCCTTATAATATTGAACATACTTCTATTTAATGAATGATAGGGCATCTTAGTGAATTATCTATATAGCCATTAGGCATTTGCTATCTTCTTCCAAATGTTTATTCTAAGGTGTCAAGTCTCTTTATACTTTATTAATGTATTACATTTTCTTCATCATGGATTGTTTAAGGTCTTCATTCAGTATAACATCTTTGAAGGTTTTATCCGTTTATTGTAGTTTCTTTCAGCTTAACAACTCCTGTAGTCTTTAACTACTGACATTGGTTGTTATCTAGAAAAACCTTCATATATTTTCTTAATTCAGAGTGATGCTTTCTGGTTTTATATTACCACTGTAAAACAAGCAAACAAGACCAACTCTGTCCAGTAATTTTTTTTTTTGGTTACTGGTAGTGGTTTCTGCTTTCTAATATTGGACCTTTAACTTGAGCTATACAAAAGGAGTTTTTACATTCAGTTTAAGGGATATTGAGCATTACTTAAAGTCCTGGCAAAACTGGATCCTGTGCTCTTGGAAGAAAGAAGACTGTTCAGTAAGCAAACAAAAGACATTTTCGCCATTTGCCATCTGGCATCAGTGTAGAAAACATGCGATGTAATATCATAATATGACTGGAAAGTTGAGGTTCAGGATAATGCCACAAAATATATTCTGTCCACAGGATGTCATGAATGTTCACTGAGCTGCTTTCTCCTGGACACTATTATGCCTGATCTCTGACCCTCAAGATTTCTGGAGTCTTTAACTTCAGGTCCTTTGGAAGTTTTGTTGATCAGGTAGTCATCATGGAACGTGATGCTACTTTGCCCATGGGGAAGATGGACTCTGATAGCATCATTGGGATATGGGTGATTTCAGTCTCTAAGCTGGGAGGTGTTGGGCCTCTATTGGTGGCCTGCTATTAGCACTTTAAGTACTTGAATGAAGGGTGTGGATATTTCAGTACTTAACAGTGCCTCAGTGCATTCCATGAAGG
>PVLC010025510.1:0-23424 GCA_004027655.1 Graphiurus murinus | reverse complement strand
GGTTATTTGTTTTTCTAGTGTAGTCTTTTAAGTTCTTTGTATATTCTAAATATTAATCCTCTGTCAGAGGGATAGCTGGTAAAGATCTTCTCCCATTCTGTAGGCTTTCTCTTTAGACTCTTGATGGTTTCCTTTCATGTGCAAAAACTTCTTAGTTTAATTCCATCCCACTTATTCTCATTTTAATTTCCTGAGCTTTGGGGGTCTTGCTGAGGAAGTTTCTACCTGTGCCTATATGTTGAAGTGTTGAACCTTTGTTATCCTCTAGTAGCTTCACTGTATCTGGTCTAACTTCCAGGTCTTTGATTCATCTCGAATTGACTCCTGTGCAGGGTGAGAAGTATGGATTTAGTTCCATTTCTCTACAAATGGATAACCAGCTTTCCCAACACCATCTGTTACAAAGGTTGTCTTTTCTCCAGCATATGTATTTGGCCTCTTTGTCAAAGATCAATTGACTATAAGTGTGTGGATTTATTTCTGTATCTTTTATTCTGTTCCATTGGTCTATGTGCCTGTTTTTATGCCAATACTATGCTGTTTTAATTACTGTAGCTCTAGAGTATAATTTGAAGTCAGAAATTGTGATACTTTCTGCATGGTTCTTATTGCTGAGAATTGCTTTAGCAATTCTGGGTCTTTTGTTTCTCCATATGAAATTTCTGACTGATTTTTCTAGGTCTATGAAGAATGACATTGGTATTTTGATAGGGATTGCATTGAGTCTGTACATCAGACTGTGTAATTTTTTTTAAATAAATTAAGCTGTGTGATCTCTAGTTCCTCATTTTTTAATTTGGTGCATTGTAAATTTTACATCATATTGGGGTATAGCGTGTCAGACATATGCATATACATAGTTCTTGGTGCCCTCCCACCGGGTCCCTCCCCACACATGTCCTTGATATTGGGATTGGTAGTATTGTATACATTCATTGAATTATTTCTACTATTACACTCTTTATGACTTCATCTCCCATCCTTGATCCCCCTGGAATCTCTGCTCATCTATCTGATGTTGCCCTTATTTCCAAATATCTCTCTAGCTTCCACATATAAGAGAAAACATACATCTACCCATTTTTTTTTTTTACTAGCTGTATTTACTTACCATGATATTCTCAAGTTCCACCCATTTTCCTGTAAAAGGCGAGATTTTGTTCTTCTTTATGGCTGAGTAAAATTCCATTGTATGTATATGCCAAAGTTTTGTGATCCATTCATCTGTTGGTTAATATCTAGGCTAAAAATGAGACTAGGTAACCTACAAGTGGTTCACTTAGTGCTAACATTGTATAATTTGATTGCATAAGACAGAGAAAATGTGAGTCAATAGTCATTCTCATGAAAAAGAACAAGAGGGTTTTTAGTAATCTATCCCATGCATAATATTAACCAACTATCATGTGATTGCTAAAATAAAGCAATTAATTAAATAAAACAAAAGAAACTTAATATAGATTTAGTCCATATTAGAAATACATCTGTCTAAAAGAAGCTATCTATTCTGCTAAACTGTTATGTTGTCAGTTATAAATATAAAATGTATAAAAGAATATTAGTAGTGAAGAATATCATCAAAACAGTTAACAAGATGTTCTGACATAAAAAATGTTATATATATATATATTGATTTAATGAGCAAAGAATACATGTCCTGAAGAAGGAAAGATTTAAGATGGTAATAAAATGAAAGAACTAAGGCCAGTGACTCAAAATGAAACAAAAGTCATTCTAGAAGCAAGATCAGGAAAAGAACTATAATATTAGAGCTATTACTTAGTGGAGTGGTAATGTTGGCAACTAGGCTTGTTTGAAGCTAAGTCTGGGTAACACCTTAGAATTTCTATCAACCTATCAGTCATTTGTTAAAGCTGGCTTTTAGGAGCTCACAAGAGTCAGTTGTTAGAAATTGGGAAAACAAAAGGTACTTCAAATAAATAAGAGGAGATACTTGTAGAATAGTGGAGGGGGGTTTGGGCAGAGAGGTAGAGAAGTGAAAGGGAGACCTGATGAAGGATACAATTCAAATAATGCTATATTCATATATGAAGTTATCAATACCAATTATAATATTATGTACAGGGAGGGAGAGGGAGTGATGTGGGACCTGGACGGAAACACATGCTATGTGTATTTATGTTTCTATTACTCTGAACTTCATTATGATATATAATTACAAGGAACCAATTTAGAAAAAGATGGAGTCAATTGTTAGCATCTCTACCAAGCTCCACATTCACCGACAATCATTTCAGTAGGGAGAAACTGGCCATCACTGAAGCATATACACCACAGAAATCAGCAAACACTATAAAAGAGGGCCTTGGTTTTCCCTGTAGACCTGGTTAAACATTTACTATCACACTACCCAGTGCTATGGAATTCTTGCACTGAATAGTTTGAACTTTGCAATTAGCTGCCAACTCTGTAAGTCTATGGTTCTATTTGACTTGATCTACTGGAGAGTAGAAATCAAAAGAGAGGACTGTATGTGAAGTAGGAATGCCTAAATTAGGACTTCTAGACTCAGCCTTCTGGTTCTACACACTTCCAATCCCCTTTTTCCCTTGAAGGTGGCCCTAGAGGCCTCTTTGGATATACTCTCCCTTCCAGATTTCTTTACTCCTTTCTTTATCAAAACTAAGATGTGACAACCAGAAAAAATGGAGACACATAATAAGGTACTCAATGAAGTAAACTTACCCGAGTGGTCTAAATAAAGGAGAAGTTCATTTAGAGGTTTGGAGTCAGCTCCCAATGTCAGGATTAAGTCAGAATCAGAATCAGAGCTTAGGGAAGGTCCCCTAAGCCAGAAATAGTCAAGACAGGACTTGAACAGACTAGGGAGATGACCAGGTTCCCAGGGAGCAATCTCCTCACCACCTAAACGCCGAGAGAACAAACCAAAGTGGAACCACAAAGGCACATTAGAAACAGTACCAGGGACATGGGGTCCTCACTAGTGAGGTGCAAATTATATGGTTCTATGTTATCAAAATACTAATATAGTTTATGTTATGGGAGTGTGATTTGATGTCCAATGAATACAATTCAAGGTCCACAGAAGCTGAAAACAAAGTACAAAGAAGATAAGAGTGAATGTGAAAGACTGAGCTTAACAAAAGAGACTATTTTGAAACACAAGAGCATGGGCTACTTAGTTACTTCATTTGATAAATTTGAGTCCATTCCCACAATCCCTCAGCAGCAAGATAATATCAAAATAAAGACAAGCTACTTTTTTTTTCTTGCACAACTGAATGGTAATGTACATGTTGCCTCCTCATCACAACAGGCTGGGAATGATTATCAATGTCCACTAGACAAAAAAATCCAGAGCATCACACTTAGGTGTATCTGGTGTGATGGCCCTTTCCAAGAGAAGGAGTAGAGTTTTTCCAAGGGAAGGTAGTGGAGTTTGTTGAAGGGGAGAGTGTTGAAGGGGGAGTATGTGGAGTTAGAGAGGAGTCTGGAGCTCACGGAAGAGGAATGGCCGAGCACTTCTAGAAGATGGAGTCAGGATCATCCATAAGTTCCATCCCCAGAAAGTCTTATAGATCTGGGTTCTTTAACATGTGAGATTAAAGAAAAACTCCAGGTTAACTCGGACTTTAACTTTAGCCCCTTCAGCCTTATAATTCCTTTCTAAAATGGCACTCACCTCAAATTTGCATAGGTTCCTAAAGTGGGTGATACCACTGGGAAGGAGAGTTACTGGAACAAAAATATAGATACATAAAATAACACAAATTTTTCATTGCATCTTTCTCTTTATTCTCTGAAAGAGAGTAGATTTCTGGGGGAGGGGAGTTGCTGAGTAATTTTTTTTTTCTTTTCTGAAAAAGGGGCAGTAAGCCAAATAAATTTGGGAAAGTAAGTAAGTCACATATCCTTAGAATTAGGTGTGTTCATTTTATGGAAGATGAAGGACTAGAGGGGCCAAGAAATTCCAATTCCTTGGAACACTGGGACAACTACACCTCAGAATCCCAGAGGGTGAACAGAAAGACTGGAGCTGGCCTACAGAGAAAACAACAATGGGGAAGATCCCAGCAATCTGAAAGACAATCCAGAAACGACATGTACAACCTTCTAGCAACCGTCATGGTTGACTGAGCAGCAGAATGGAAAGAAGGGACCTAGCACCTGCAAGTTACAAAATTATGTGTTTCCAAAGTCTATTGTGGTTTATGCAATGAGTGGGCTATGAATGACTATATTACCTCTATTTTCTAGAGCTATACAATCACATTGATTCTTTTTACCCAACAAATATTTATTAATGCTAACAATGTGCCAAGCATTCTTCATCAGTGCACAAACAAAGGGAAAAATCTCCCTGCCTGTATTTTAAATAAATACAATGTAAAAGCAGGGGGAAAAAAAAAAGCAATTTTGAATATTTTTATCCCAGTGGCCAAATATGCCTCTCTCTAGATACATATACATGCACAAGCATGCACAAGTACACACACACACACACACACACACACACACAAAGCGTCTTTTCTACTTTCATTAACATAATGTTCAACCCATTTACTTACCCCAGCATCCCCCCTTATTATGACTAAATTCATCATTTCACTCATTGTCTTATTAAAAATTTCCAAAGTTCTCAAATAATAAATCTGAATATCTAAAAACCATCTATTAGTTCATTCCATCTTTGTTACATTTAACTTAAACAAAACTGAAGAAAACAAATTGCAATGCTTCAATGAAAATCTAGTTGATCCAACTAATTTAATATTCTACTATATCCACTTTATTACCACCACCACATACATATACAACACACACAAATAATGTTAAAATTAAGAGAAAAATATTTTTCAAGTATAATTGTTAAAAATAATTATTACAGTTTTACATGAACAATCAGAATGGTAAAAAGGAGTTTATGGCAGGATAAAGAAGATAAATTTCACTTGTCCATTAGGTGGCAGCAAAACTCTTCTATACTGGTAAATTTTCAAAGCCTTTTATTTTATGCCTTTAGGCTATTTAACAGTTTATACCTCACACAGAGAAATAATGTTCAACTGTTTCCTCTCAGAGGGAGGGGCTCCATAAACACTGAGATTAGTGAAACATTAAATGTGAAGGCTTGTTGATTAGTAGAGGAAGCTGCCTTTTGAATTAAAAACAAGGAAACAGAATTAATTTCCCAATACAATCCAAAGAATTAGTGTCAATACTATGGTAGACACATTCTAATTTTTGTGAATTTAGCCCCAATGGATAGAACTTCATATGGAATCTATAAACATTTGCAATACCAAAAACATCAGACTTCAACCTTCATCTGGTTCACCAATCTCCTGTCACCTGACATAAATCTCCTCCCTTCTGTCCACAAAGTTTCTTCTTGACTAGAAACTCGAGCTTGCAAATCATTATAACACAACATCTGTAGTTTTCTATTTGTCTACACTTTTATAAATAAAGTGAGGATATCCACTCCCTCCATCTCCAAATTTAAGGGTTCTAGAGGACCCAAGTTTACCCCCCAAGTTCAAGTATGGGATTCCCCACTTGTTCCTGCCTTCATCAGTATCCTGAGGTGTAGCAGAAAGGGATCCAAAGAGCAACAGAATCGTACAAGGAGTGAGGATCCAAGTTATGGTTACTGCCTGCCCAATGGGAGAAATCCTGAAACACAGGTAGTGTGCTGCCTCCCTCCTACAGCAGCTGGGTTCCATGCATAGAGATGATGAGGACATCATCACACTGAACGGACAAGATGAACAGAGGAGCATGCTGCCTCATCCACATGCCTCAGGTAGATTCCGAACCCACATAGCTCCTAGGCTCCTACTTAGATGGTGTCCTTCACAAATGTTCTTTCCTTAGTCCCATTCCAAAAGAAATTTCCATATCATTTGAGGAACCAATATCCAAAATCTATATCGAAAGCCCCCCTCCTCACCATACTCTTCTCCCCTTCCCACCCTGAGAACTTCTCTTAGCCTTTAAATGAAAAAGAAAAACCCTGATAATTGCACCCAATATACAGAATCATTAATATATTGTATAAAATGAAAATCAATAGTTTCAACCCTAATATCCTTCCCTTAATTCCATTTACCAGAGTTAGCCAGTTTTAATACCTGCAAGTTTTATTTTTCTCTGATAGTCATTGTCATTGTCATAGTGCTGAGTTATATGGTTACCTTGCTTTTTTTTTTTTTTTTTTTTCCGGTACTGGAGATTAAACCCAGGGGTATTCTACCTCTGAGTTACACTCCCAGTCCTGTTTTTTATTCTTTATTTTGAAACAAGGTCTCACTAGGTTGTGGAGGGCCTTGCTAAGTAGCTGAGGATGGCTGGGAACCTGTGATCCTCCTGTCTTAGCTTCCCAAGTACTACAATTACAAGCGTGGGCTACCACACCCAGCTATATTTTGTTTTATAAACCTAGTCGAAATATAATTTTCATGCAATGAAATGCACAAACCTTAAGGATACAGCCTGGTGACAGCTTAGGCAAATGTTTATGTCCAGGTAACCACCATGATATCAAGATATAAAACATGCCTACCACGTATCTGCCCCAAGTGAGTTTCAGGTAGCTTCTTCCCTTGCATGTCACAGGGAAAGGAAGCCAAAGACTTAGGCCTTCAGAAGCAAGCATCTGTGGATGCTCTGACTCTACACTCAGCCAGACTTAGCTGCCCTCAGCTGTGTCTATGGAGGGAGAGGGCAGAAGAAAATATTCTAGAAGACAAAGTTACTGTGCTAAGAGGAATAGAAATTATGGAGGATTTCAATTTCATTTACTTCTTTCTATTTTTCAGAATTTAAGTAATACACAAATATTAGCTTAAATAAGGAATTCAAAGAAAAAAATTTAAATAAGATTCTTCAGCATATTACTCTTTATAGTTCCTTAGGCAGTATTTAAGACTTTATATACGCACTCTGATTTTTAAGGATCATCTTCTCCATCCTTCAATGGCTCATATTCCCTATTTTAAACAATATCATCATTACAAAGCAATCCATATCTAAAGAATATTAGTGCTTCATGGTGAGTCTTAGCTGCCAGGGCTTTTCCAGCTCTTGATTCAAGACCTTTAAGAGGTCCAAAGTCACTTCTTCCCTTTAAGTCTCATGATATTCTCTGTCATCTTTATCATTTCCTTGTGTTTAGAACAAACTAGTTTAAGCAGTTCCATTGTTTGGAATGAGAACTTCTTTGACCAGGACAGAGTACAAAATTCTCTACTGATGAAAAACTATCACCTTGCTAATATGAACTTTTAAAAGTCATCCAAGAGACCTCTGTATCCTGAGAGGACAATTAGGAAAGACACCACCAAATACCATTGCCTCTGTGTCCTGGATTTGAATTATAGGAGAAGAAATCAACAGTAGTAGTAGTATAAGAACAGCTGATCTGGAAGTCCATTACTAGAAATGTTGTCCTTCTTTTCTTCTACAAGAAGAGTGGTAAGTGATATTCTTCAAGCAAAAAAGTTAACCAGAATGACTCATTCCTCAAATGCTCATTATTATTCCCATTTTACAGGTGAGGAAACAAGCTCAGAGAATTATTTTGCTTGAGATCACAGACCTAATAAGTATGAAACTAAAAATAAAACCATGGGCTTTTGATTCTAAACTAGTTGTCCCACCCTTCTAGAACCACCCTCTTAGGATAAAAATACACACTGAGCTCAGTGGAGACTAGCCCAGTGAGGGCAAGCAGCTAAAGAATGTGTTGAGACATTCTAGGCAAAATTTCCTACTCCAAAACATTTATCTCACTAACTAACATATGTTTTCATCCTTTGACTCAGGTTATCAGGAATTTAACTGAGATGAAGGCAGTAACTGCCTTTACCAGTTAGTAATGGATATCAAAATCACAATAAGGCTTATTCTGCATGCTTATGTCTGCATCTCTCTACCACCTCCACCCCCTAAGCTAGATCCAGAATGTTTGAGATAGTGCTAGCTCAGATGTGCACTGAAGAAGTTTACCCTCCCCTGGGGATTCTGCAGTAATGCTCTAATTTAAGAATAACTTAACTGTCTCATAAATATTGGTTGACAGTTTTGAATAAATAGACATTGAACAGATTTTATTTTTATTTTAAAATAAATGTATGATCAACCACATGGCAGGTACTATATAGGGCCCTGGGGACATATATTCAACAAACAAGTCAGTCATGACCCATACTTTCATGGAATTTGCAATTTATCACAGCATAACAATCACTACTCTATCCATAGGAGAGTCAAGGATTAAAAGATAGAAAGGAAAACAAAGACAAATTATCCATGCCTTGGATTTTAGGAAAGTTAGCCATATATAAAGGGCATAAAAGGGAGACTTGATGAAGGAAACAGTTCAAACAAGGCTATGGACATATATGAAGATATCCATTCCAATCTCAGTAATATGTACAAGGCGGGATCTGGAAGGAAACGCACCAAGTGCTATGTGCTTGTATGCTTCCATCACTCTGAACCTCATTGTGATGTATAATTCAATGCACTGAATAAAAGTATATTTTAAAAGAGGCAAAATAAACACTGTAACTTGGGAAATTAAAATATTGACTTTAAAAAGTACTTAGCTCAATCCAGTTGATATAAGCAGAATTCAACAACTTGCTAGAACTAATTTCATTACTGTCAAAACATAAACAGTAAAAAGAAATCATTGACGCTTGGAATAAGAAAATAAAGATTAGTGGCATAAAAATAAGTAGAGAAACATTTTGATTGCTCAGGAGGGATAAATATCTTGTGAGAGTAAAGAATTGATATAGTTCTTAAAAATATATCACTATCTCATGGAGAACTGGTAATTATCCTCATGAAATACTAGTTACTAACATGGGAAACTGGACTAGAAAGCCATAAGAGGTGTATGTCAATGTTTGACTTTGAGTGGAATAACCTAATTGAAATGTATAAAATCTCCTTTAATACTACTTCCTTTAATTCCACAGTGTCTTTACCCCCCAATTCTACTATTATTTATAGTAAAATAAATAATATTATGATGGTAATATAATAATATACTTAATACTAATAACAATGTTTGATAATATAATAATATTCTTTAATTTTTTGTGGTACTGGGAATGGAATCGGGGCTTTCTACTTCTGGCCTACACCCGCAAACCTATTTTATTTTTATTTGGAAACGGGGTATCACTAAGTTGCGGAGAGCCTCACTAAGTTGCTGAGGCTGGCTTTGAACCTGTGACCCTCCTGTCTCAGCCTCCCAAGTATTGGGATTACAAGCATGTGCCACCATGCCCAGCAATACTATTTTAAATAGGAACTCCACTATTGTTTATAATAATATGGCTCTTCCAATCTCTGTAGCCTCATTTCTACAAATTCTCCTTCCCCACTGCATATCGAGTGATCTGGTCATACCAAACTACTCATATTTTCCCAAGTAAGTTATAATGTTTGATAGTTACTTTTTTGCATAGTCTCTTTCCTCTGCTTAGAACAGTCTTATTATCTTGAAAAAAAAGTCAGACTATATCAGTTTTCTGGGACTGCCATAATAAAGTACCACAGACCAGGTGGCTTAAACACACAAATTTATTTACTCATACATCTGGAGGCTGGAAATCCAGGATCAAAGTGTCAGCAGGGCAAAGGTGATTTCTTCTGAGGTATCTCTCCTTTACTTGTAGCTAGCTGGTTTTTTGGTTTTGTTTTGGTTTTTGGGGTTTTGGGTTTTTTTTTTTTTTTTTTTGCGGTACTGGGGATTGAACTTGGGGGCATTCTACCTCCGAGCTATACCCCCAGCCCTATTTTTTATTCTTTATTTTGAAACCGAGTCTCACTAAGTTGCGGAGTGCCTCACTAGGTAGCTGAGGCTGGCCGCGAACCCGGATCCTCCGGTCTCAGCCTCCCGAATGCTGGGATTACAAGCGTGCGCCACCACGCCCGGCTGGGTTTTTGTTTTTTGTTTGTTTTTTTTAGGGGGGAGTACTGGGGATTGAACCCAGGGGAATTCTACTTCCAAACTATACCCCCAGCCCTTTTTTCTTTTTTCTTTTGAAACAGGGTCTCACTAAGTTGCT
Source organism: Graphiurus murinus (assembly GCA_004027655.1). Lineage (NCBI taxonomy): Eukaryota > Metazoa > Chordata > Mammalia > Rodentia > Gliridae > Graphiurus > Graphiurus murinus. Next base: position 13,354 of record PVLC010025510.1, on the reverse strand, counting down.
AAGGGCCTCCCTAAGTTGCTGAGGCTGACCTTGAATCTATGATCCTTCTGTCTCAGCCTCCCAAGTAGAGGAATTCCAGGCATGCACTAACATGCCCAGCTTATAGCTGGCTATCTATCTTCTTCCTCTGTCTTCATAGTATTTTCCCTCTGTGTCTGTCAGTGTCTAAATTTCTTCTTCTCATAAAGATACGAGGAGTATGGAACTAATTCCTAACTCACCCCAAATATCTAATTTTTATTTAATTACCAGTACTTGGGAGGCAGAAACAGGAGACTCACAGATTCAAAACAAGTCTCATCAACTTAGCAAGACTCTCAGCAACCTAGTGAGACCCCATTTCCAAACAAAAAAATAAAAATAAAAAAGAATTGGGGTGCAGCTCAGAGGTAGCCCTCGGGTTTGATTTCTAGGATCAAAAAAAAAGATTTTACATCCAAATATAGTCATGTGTTATATCACTGGATTTAGACTTTAAAAATATAAATGGAGGGATAGAATAAATGGTTTAAGCCATAACACAAATTCTTACCATCTATAATTAGAGCCTGATAGTTCTTCCAAGAATCTTACATCTTGAATCTTTCCATCTCAGTCTAGGTTAGGTCTCCTTCTTCAGAACTCCTTAAGCAGTATCTGCATTCCTCCATCATATTAAAGGGTCTGTTTCTTCACTCTATGTCTTTCTTTTCCTTATCTCAGCACCTGGTACATGGCAGGTTTGCAAAGACCTTTTGTACCTTGATGTTTTATTAAATTATAAACCAACTAGCTTGACTGTATTGCAATACCATTTCATTAGATAGGAAATGCATGACTGGCAATTTTGGGCATTGTTTTCTTTTTGGTATGCTGAGTTTAAAAACTAAATGGAAATATCTAACATTTGGCATGTTCTCAATCGAGAAAACCAGACTGAAAGCATGGGTTGGTAGAAAGGATATGATCATTCAGGGAGAATATATACAGAAGAATGGCATGTGAAACCTTTAAGAAAAGACAAAGTTTTTAGGAAAAGAAAGAAGAATGGGATGGAAAAGTCAGAGATGTGGACAGAGACTGAGAGAGAATCGTCTCAGTTTCCACTTGTGCTATTTTCCACACTAGACTCAAATGTTGCCAAGAGCTATTTTTCCTTCATACTGCCACCAGGGGTCTCCAACATCTTCTGCACCATCTGTCTGGCAGAACCTCAGCAAGTTTCAGCTGTCATTATAAGGGCTTCTCCAGCTGGGACAATCTGTTGAACAAGAAGACCAAGTGCCAAGTGACAGTAGCAGTTTCTTGAATGTCTCATGCTCTTGATTAAGTTGAAGTTCAGATGAGTGACATCAAGTGACTTGTCCTTCAAATAACTCGTGGTGTGTGGTCATATAAGGTTTAGTGAGCCCCCAGAGATTTGCTGATAGTTGAAAGCAAATAGACATGGAATAAATTTTGTTTTTCCTTAAAAATAAATCATACACATTATGATGTACCAACCTAACCACATTAGCATGTATTTCCAGAAACTAAGAGAATTCCTCTTAATGGTCACGATATTGTCATGCACTTAACAAATTTTAAAGGACCTGTGAGCCGGGCATGGTGGCGCACACTTGTAATCCCAGCATTCAGGAGGCTGAGACCAGAGGATTCAGGTACGCGGCCAGCCTCAGCTACCTAGTGAGGTACTCCGCAACTTAGTGAGACTCGGTTTCAAAATAAAGAATAAAAAATAGGGCTGGGGGTATAGCTCGGAGGTAGAATGCCCCTGAGTTCAATCCCTAGTACCGCAAAAAAAAAAAATATATATATATATATAAATAAATAAATAAAGGACCTGTGAATATGTCACCTAACATGAAAAAAGAGAAATTCCAGATATGATCAAATTAATGACCTTGAGTTGAGGGAGTTATCCTGGATTATCCAGATGGGTCCAATTTCATTACCTTGCCCAGTAAAGCAGATAATCTTTTCCCAGCTGTAGTTAGAGAGAGCACAGGGTTAATGAAAACAGGGTCAGAGAGCTGCATCTCTGGCTTTGGAGATGGAACAAGCAATACGTGAGCCAGAGAATTCAAACAATCTGTAGAAGCTAGAAAAGCCAAGGAAAGAGATTTTCCCCTAGGAACTCGAGAGAAATTCATCCTTCTGACACCTGGATTTTAGCCCAGTAAAACCCCTATATGACTTCTGGCCTAGCAGATTTTAATATAATATATTTGTATTTAGTTAAACCATCTAACTTGAAGTAATTTATTATAGCAGCAATAGAAAACTAATATACCTACCTAAGTCAATTATATATAAAGGAATATAAGTGTGTTTGTATGTATATGTGTATGTGTATGTGTGTGTGTGTGTGTGTGTGGGTGTGTGTGCATGTGTTACATCAGTTATGTTTCTGAGGCTATGCTTGGCCAATTGTATTGAAATATAAACAAAATTATGTACAATCAGTAACTAAGTACTCATACTATAGCATTACTTTTACTAATTTTGATGTCATAGAATGGGCTTTTTCTGTTTTTCAAGTACCCAGTGTCTTGTCTATCAAACTTAGGGCTTTATTATATGAAAACAGCAGCATAGAAGTATCCTAGAGAGAATTCATTTCTGGAAATTATTATCATTTACAGTAAAAGAATATTGGTTGTTTGGAATTTTTCCAGCACTGTATAAAATGTTTTAGAAACTATTCAAATGTTACTTTCTTTCTTTTCATCCCCTGCTTTGTATCAGAAGACAAAATAAAGGGTAGACAAAAGATAGCTTTTTAAAATATAGGTAAAAGCACTACTATTAGGATCCTCCTCAAAGCCTTCACTATTATCAACTAATACTAAATAAGCCTATTACATCTTTATGGAAATATAGCATGTTCTAAATAATGAATTTTCCAACACTATTTTTATCAGCATTCCCTTCCCACACTACACCTTTCCTCCTTGCTATTATTCTGTTTGACCTCTTTTTAGGACTCTGGAAATTAATCAAACACTTTAAGCCCTCCAAGGGAAATACTGTAAAGAAAAACTACCAAGCCTTGGTATGAACCACAAGCTTTATGGATCTGAACTTGTCCTGCTCTCAAAGCTTGCTCCATAGTAACTTTAGGAATCAATAGCCTACAATTATAGGGAAAATCTGCAGCCTGGCAGCCATTGGAGGAGGAAATGGGATTGGCCTTCCAACCTCCATTCCCACAGAACTGTGACGGAGTTATCTGGAGGTTCCCAGGGGGGAGATGCATTCACAAGGCTCAAAGTCCACCCACTGGGAACAGCCTCGCCCTGCTGTATTTGTTGAAAATAATCAGAGATGATTGTTGAACATCCGGGCTGCCTGCAGTGAGGAATAACTATTGTCAGAAACAATAAGCTAACCCAAAAGCTTAAGAGGAAAATAAGATGAACAGAGATGCAAAAGATCTGGAGGACAACATCAAGCATACAAACCTAAACATGGAACATTCTCCTGGACTGACCATATCTTAAGCCATAAAACAAATCTCAATTATTATAGAAGGATTAAAGCCATACGAAGTATGTTCCCCAACTGCAGTGGAATGAAATAAAAAATCAGGAACAGAAAAAAAATTGGAGAATTCACAAATACATAGGAATTAAATGATACATCCGTGGGTAATCAAGGCATTTGTCTGTTGAGACTCTGCCAGACAGATGGTGCAGAAGTTGTTGGAGACCTCTGGTGGCAGTATGAAGGAAAACTAGCTTATGACATCATTGAGTCTAGTGTGTGGACTGGTGAGTCCTATAGGTGATGGCTGGTGGTGTTCCTGAAGGCCAGAGCCAGTATAGGCAGGGCCTAGGAAGTGCCGCTAAGATCAGTTCTCAAGTATTTCTTAGAGCTGTCTTTGCAAAAAAAAACAAACGTGTGGCATTTTAGATAGGCTCTCATTACCATTATAATCAAATCTTATGAATCTGTTGGTCTGTTATTCATTACCACCCTATCCAACTTTCCACCATTGAGGGTCTGGTAACTCAGAATGTGTTCACACCCTCGGCGACTCAGCTACACTATTTTCCTCATTTTGAATGCCTGTTCTCATCTGTCTGCCTACCCAAATGCAGTATGACATCATGTATATGTGATGTTTTGCAAACAATAAGACAATATATAAATATGAACTACATTTACTAGAATTCACACCTTTCAAGAACAAGTTTATGCACTCTCCTTCTAGGAAGGCTTACTCTACCCTTCCAGCCATCACAGATTCTTTTTTTTTAATTTTTTTATTGGTGCATTGTAATCATACATCTTTGTTAGGTACAAGCTGGTAAAGGCAAAAGGCATACGTGCACACATTTCTCATTTAACCCTTCCCCAATTCTCGCCCCACTCCCTCCACCTCCTCCCCCTTTCTCCTTCTCAAGTTGAGTTTAGTGATTGATTTTGATATGTTTGTGAAAGTACTTCATGTGCATTAGGGTGTTCCCCCCCCCATCCCATCACCTTCACTTTATCTGGAGTCCCTCTTATGTCCCACGTTCTCCCTAGCTTCTACATATTAGGGAGAGCATATGATTTTTTTACTTTTTGTGACTGACTAATCTCACTTAACATAATGTTTTCCAGTTCCATCCATTTCCCTGAAAACGACATGATTTTGTTTCTTTTCTATATTTCAGGCCTACCTGTCTCAACTCTTCTGAATTATGAGTTTATATTCCCTGTTTTTGTTTACAGTATTTTTCATCTATATACATGTCCTGAAATAATAAACTCTTACATTTTGCCTGTTTTTAAACTTCCTATAAAAACAACCAAAATTCCTCTATAGTAGTTTGCTATTTCTTATTATCATCCAGGGTCTGTTAGTTAATTTCAATAGGACACACACACACACACAAACACACACACACACGCATATACTTCAAAAATCAAAACAATTTCTCCCTTATTCTAGCCACCTTATATACTGCTCTATGTTCATTCTCCCCATAGGTAATCACTCTTAGTTTCTTTTGAATCTTTCCAATATAAGAAAACTCAACTGTATTTTTACTTCTCTCGTGTGTGTGTGTGTGTGTGTGTGTGTGTGTGTGCATGAGTGAACCCAGAGGCATTTTACCTCTGAGTTACACCCCAAGCTCTATTTTATTTTTTATTTTGAAAGAGAGTGTCACTAAGGTGCAGAGGGCTTCACTAAGCTACTGAGGCTGGAGAATTCACAAATACATAGAGATTAAACAATACATCTGTGGGTAATCAAGGCATTTGTCTGGCTGAGGCTCTGCCAGACAGATGGTGCAGAAGTTGTTGGAGACCTCTGGTGGCAGTATGAAGGAAAACTAGCTCATGACAACATTTGAGTCTAGTGTGTGGACTGGTGAGTCCTATAAGTGATGGCTGGTGGTGTTTCTGAAGGCGAGTGGTGGTGTTTCTGAAGACCTGCATTCTTCCTATCTCAGCCTCCCAAATACTGGGACTATAGGCATGTGCTACTGTTCCCAGCTTCCTCCATTTTTTTACTTAAAAAGTATATCATATCACATACAGACCTACCCACATTCTCACAAGAGGCATTTTCTCATTCTTTTTCATAACTACATAACATTCCAATGCTGGGCATCTACTATGGTTTCTATGACCAGGTCTCTATTAAGGGACACTTGGATAGTCTCTCCTCCTTAACTTATAAAACATTGCTACAGGTAACAACATATGTTGTTTCTAACATGTGCATCTCTTTCTTTAGGATAAACTCACATGAGTGGGTCTCCTGGATCAAAGGAAAAATAAATTTGTAATTTTGATAGGCATTTCCCTCATAAAGGATAAACTATCTCACACTCATACCACTGATATATAAGTAAGTGCCTGCTTCCCCTCTGCTTTACTAAACTTAGAATTTTATCTAAATAGGTGAAAAATGAAACTCACTGTAGTTTAATTTATAATTCTCCTATTATGAAAGAAATCTTTTTTTATGTCTACAGATATTTGTCTTTTTTGTGAACTAGCTTTTCCTGTCTTTAGCACACTTTTCTCTTGGATTATTAATACTTTAAAAAATCTATCCCAGCCAAGCATTGTGGCATATGCCTGTAATCCCAGTATTTGGGAGCCTGAAACAGGAGGATTGTAGGTTTAAGGGCAGCCTGGGCAATGTACCAAGACTCTCAGCAACCTAGCAAGACCGTTTCAAAACAAACAAATAAAGAATAAAAAATAGGCTGGTGGCGTAGTTCAGGAGGTAGAATGCCCTGGGTTGGATCTCCAGTAACTAACACACACACACACACACACACACACACACACACACACACACACACACACACACACACACACACACACACACACACACACACACACACACACACACACACACCAGTTCCCAGCATATTAATTCTGAGTAATTATTTTACCCTCTGATTTGTCATTTGTCTTTTGACTTTGCTTATGGTAGTTTTGTCACAAATATTTTAATGTGATCGGTTTTGCCAGTTCTGGAATAGCTTCCACATTTTGAAGCAAAGTCAGCAAAGGCTTTCCTGATCTAATTTTATAAAGAGGTTCTCTTATGTTTTATTGTAGTACTTAAGTACTTAAGTGATTTCATTTAGATCTGAATTTATATTGGGTATAAGGCATGGATTCTTTTTTCTAAACGGAGCTAGCTAATTGCCCCCGTACTACATTATGCATACTATTCATCATTGTTGGTTCATAGAACTGTAGTAATCATTTAAAAAGTTGAATTCTAGTGTGTTATATATCTTCACTGATAATGAGAATTTTAGTTATTTCATGTTTTGCTCATTTGTTTTAATGAGTAAACTGATAAACATGCTTATACATGTCTTATTTTTAATCTCTCTAGGACTATTTATCACTGATGCCTTGTATTCATTGAATAACTGAAGTGGCATTTGACTATGCCCTATTTCTTACCCTTTGCTTTTCCCACAAGGACTTGAGAGAAAGAAGATAATCTTATGTCTTTGGTCTATATGTCATGTTGACTAGGAAAAGAATAATCTCTCAGTAGGAAATGAATTGAGGTTGAACTAACTTGAATGGAATTAGTAGCTTCCTGTAGAAAGAGAAATGTAACATGAAATTAATAGTTTATTTCCTGCTAATCCCTGGAAAACAGAACCAACAGCATGAAATAAATTGTACACAAATTTAGACATATGCATAGGTTTTATTTTTTAAGGTTACAGACAGACTAAATCTTAACCCAAAGAAAACATTCCAATTAATTCATTCACCTTTGATACTTTTAGAATTTCTCATAGATATAGAAACACTGATACAATTTCTGTAATCCATCAAAACCAGATGAAATATGATGGAAAATTTGTTGCGCAATTCACTTTTCAAGATCCAGAAAGAACATGTTGGCCTTATTTGGCATATCTTTCACATCATTAGTTTGACTAATCCATGTGTTTAAATGATAGGCTTCTAGGAGTTGCTACATCCTCTTATGGTAGAAGCAAATGTTTTGTCTTTCAAAATGCATTCCTGGCTGGGTTTTTATCCAGGGATTAAAAGCCTGAGTTTTAAGTGAATAGAATCTACATCTCTTTCAAAACTATAATTGATTTTCCTTCTTACCCAACTATCATAGCAAGAACTACACTAAAATAGTCACCAATAGGCTAGTGCCATCCCTTTTTAGGACTGATTCAACTTGTGAAAAATAAATGAGTAGCTTTTGTTCACACTGAGGCTTACCAGAGACTGGTATTTATATTACAGTTAAGAGGCAATCTTAAAAGTACAACATTTCCATTAACCATAACATATTGAGCTCTCAGGAGATGGTCTACTCAAGGAAAGGCAGTTTTAAAAATGAGATCGCTTGTAAATTTTTAAAGTAAGAAAATTTATTAAATGGTAATTTAATATATAAGAAGAATGTTTTTGTTACTAAGTAAAATTACTATTTTTCTCAAAGTAGTAACTCCCCACTAATATGAGGTTTTATGTTATAATTAATGTATAATTTATATATTTATGAGCCTTGAGCCTTGTAGAAATATCACATAGTACTTTTGTCTCACATTCAAGCCAGCTTCACTTTTGTTGTACTACACACTGCTCTGGCTCCCAACTTGAAAAACTATATATAATATAATTATAGATTACTCAGAATATAAGTTTCCATAATAGTTAAAAGAATGTAAGACTTACTGACATTTGTTTAAATTCGCATGGTGCTCAGGGTTCTTTATGAGGAAAACAACAGTTCTATACCTATTTTGATTTCTGAGTAAACCTTACAAAAGCCCCTGTTATTTATTTCTAAAAGGTTTCATTTCACCTAGGGAACATGTTCCCATAGACAGTAATTCCACAAATACTACTCAACACTGCATTTGCCCACAAAGAAATATTTGTTTTAAAATGATGTGATATTATCCATTCCAAAATACACAGGAATTCCTATCCAATGACCTCAACAAACTCCAAGGCAATAATGTCTCATTCTTTTATTTTATGATCTTATTTTTATATCACATTTTCTTTGTTTGCCAAGGAAAGTAGTTAACATATTCTTAGCATTGTTATTAGTATTTAACATTTGCTTATGGGAGAAACAGACTATAGTTTATCTTTCTGCCTTTTACATCATTTTCAATTAATTCAACAATTCAAAAGGGATTATTTTGTGCTCTAGATTTAGGTGAAAAATAAATTTTAGTATATTTTTATGCAACAATATAGAGTTTTCTCAATCAAAACAGAAAAAAAGCAGTTTTTCTTCCTAGAGTAAATGAGGATTTTATGCCGAATTTGCATCATGATTATAAAGGATCAAAGTGGATAATCACACCATATGAATCCTTAGTTTAATGAGAAAATTTGGTTGATCAGATTATTCATAGGGATTTTCAAACTCAAATTTGTAAAGAAAAGTCTCTTCTATCTGGTTATGGAACACATGACCTAAACTATCTGTAGCCATGTCTCCTTTGACATGGAGAAGCTAATCTGAAATAATAAATCTGAAATGTTATTTTAAAAAGAGAGAAACTGAGAGGAATGGGAAAGAGTGAGAGAAAGGGATGAAGAGAGAGAGAGAGAGAGAGAGAGAGAGAATGGCATTCAAATTTCTCTTTAGAGAAGATAGGAAACATAAAGGACTTCAGATAAATGAGGAGAGAGAACAGTAGAAGAGTGTGCAGGTATGTTTGTATCACTTTGAACCTCACTATGATGTGTAATTTCAATGCACCAATAAACATATAAGAAAAATAAATTAAATAAACAATGTTATGTCAAAGTTAAAAAAATTATCTTTAGTATTCCTTAAAGGAACTTCCAACCAACTATCTCTGTTACATGAAGTCAATAAAATCTTAACTAACACCCAGACTCAGTGGCCCATGCCTGTAATACCAGTACTTGGGAGGTTGAAACAGGAGGATTGAAGGTTTGAGGTTTGTCTGGGCAACTTAACAAGATCTTGTTTCAAAATAAAGAATAAAATAGGGCTGGGGGTATAGCTCAGAGGTAGAAAAACTCTGGATTTAATCGTGTGTGTGTGTGTGTGTGTGTGTGTGTGTGTGTGTGTATGTGTGTGTGTGTGTGTGTGTGTATTCCAACAGGGTTAAACCAGATCAAATTGTGTCCCTTAAACAGGTATTTAAAATGAAGATAGAGAAGGTAGACAGAGACTAAAACTTATTGCTAACAGATAAAAAACTAGGGCTATAGATTACAAAGATTAAAGTTGTTGCTAACAGATTAAAAACTAGAGCTACAGGATAGAAGTACAAAGATTCTATGACCAAGTGTGGTAGACTGTATTTTCTAAAGATGGCATAAAAAATCTCTCCCATAAACACATTCTTACTATGTTCCTAAGTAGAACTTTATGATTGCCTCAACCAAGAAAGCACAACAAAAGTGAGACCACGAGATTTCTGAGGCTACCTTAGGAATAATGCCAGGCACTTCCACCTTGACCTCCTGGGATATTCACTCTTGGGATCCAGCTGCCATGCTGTAAGGAGGTTCAAACTAGCCCATGTCGAAAAAACCGATGGAGAAGCCATGTATAGATGTTCTTACTGATAGTCAATAGCCATTATCAACCAGAAATGTGAAGATACCTTCAGATAATTCTAGCCCCCAACCATTAGGTAACCTCAGGTTTCAAGTCTTCCAGCTAAAGTCCCAGACACCATGGAACAGAAACTAGTCTTTCTTATGTCTGAAATCCCCCTAAGGCTCATGAATGATTAAGTAGGACTCACAGAATTCAGGAAAGCTGTTATACTTGTGATTATGATTTATTACAGTGAAAGAATATAGATTAGCACCAGAAAATTTAAAAAGCACATATCACATGGCAGAATCAAGACAAGACCATGCATGGGTGTCCAGATGTCTTCTCTCACTGGAGATGTGTGGACAGCACTTAATTCTTCCAGCAATGATATGCAACAATATACATGAAGTATGGCAACCAAGGAAGTTCATTCACATAGCCATGGAGTACTGCATAGCCAAACTTAGTTACTAAGTCGTTAGCCACTCAAAAGCTCAAACTGATAAAGCATGACACAAGGCACTTACCATAAATCACATTGTTAATGTAAACTGTCTGTTGTGTCTCTTATAGATAGGATATTCCAAGAGTGTAGAGGGTAGCATTTGGAATGTGCAGGGTGTGAACAACACAAGTCTAATGGATTAACAAGGCTAGTTCAGAAAAATACCACAAACTTCCACCATATGTACTCTTGCATCCTAGATGTCTCAGTCAGCATTCTGACTGCTGTGATCCAAAACAACTGACCACACAACTTGGAGGAGGGAAGATTTATTTGCTCACAGTTTTTGGAGATTTCAGAGGCTCAGTCCATATCAGGCCAGGTCAGAAGAGCTTAGGGCATGGCAGAAAGCAGAGAGAAGGAGAGAGCAAGGCTCTGCTTTCATATCATAGAGGTCAGAAGCAAGGGAAAGAGGAAGCAGGGGAGGAGAGACCTTATATAATCCCTAAGGCCACAATCCCAGGGACCCCTCCTCAGCAACCAAGCCTAAACATGGCTGCCTACTCTTTGTAGGTCTTGGGAGACATTTTAGATCTAAACCAATACACCAGATACCACACTATGAGGAAGTTCAAACTAGTCCAAGAAAGAACACATGCAGAGGTCATATACAGAGATCCCTGCTGAGAGTCCTGATCAACAGCCAGCATCAAACAGATATGCAAAGACACCACTAGATGATTCTAGCCCCCAGCTAGATGGTGAGTCATCTCCAGACTGAAAGACTTGTATCAAAAGCCCCATGAGTCATGGAATATGACTGTCCCACTGTGTTCTATCCTAATTTCTGGGCCACACAATTACTAAGTCTACTCTTATGGCTGTTTTATGCCACTCACTTTGGGGTCGTTTGTCATAAAGTAATAATTACTATAACTTCCTTTGGGTACTGGAAGCAGGATGCCATCAATCAAACAAATATGTGGCATTGACAGAAGTAAGAAGAAATTCAAAGGGCTATGGAGATACTATTTGAAAGTCTAAATGGCTTTTTGGAGACAGTCATTGAAGTTAAAAAGCCTCAGTGAGACTGTCAGTGAGGGCTTAAAGAAAAGTATAAAAATGTTACTAAAAGCTAGGAAAAGAAGCAATTGTTAGGTAGTGGCATTGGGTTTGCTATGACTGTTGTCTGTAGTAATGTAGGAAATAAAAAAATGTACCTAAAACTTGATGATTGCAGAGTATTAAAAGTGTCATGTGGCTTATTCTCACTGCCTACAATAAAATGTGAGCAGAGAGATGAACTAAAGAATGCATGAGGTCAGGTGTGATGGTGTATCCCTATAATCCTAGTACTTGGGAGGCTAAGATAGAAGGACCACAGGTTCAAGGCCAATCTCAGCACTCAGCAACTCAGTGAGCACCCCCAGTAACCTAGTGAGATCTTGTTTCAAAATAAAAAGTAAAATAGGACTGGGGATGTAGCTCAGACGTAGAATGCCCCTGGGCTCCATCCACAGTACCACAAAAAAAACCCCAAAAAACTGGTATATTTCTGAGTTCTAAGATAAACTTGCTTTTCATGTCCAGTATTACAACATAGCAAATGATTTTTAAATTAAGAATTAAGAACTGACTTCTGAACAGACCACTTCCAAGATGGTAGATAAGAGTCTTTGTTATGACCCCAGCAATATCCAACACAGTGATTCATATATAGCATAGTACACAGAAGGCCCCTTAAACATCTAATAAAAATGCCTCAGAAAATTTGCATTTAAAAGAAAGTTTCTAGTCGGGCATGGTGGTGCACGCTTGTAATCCCAGGACTTGGTTGGAAGGCTGAGACAGGAGGATGGCAGGTTTGCAGCCAGCCTCAGCTACTTAGTGAGGCCCTCTGCAACTTAGTAAGACCCTGTTTCAAAATAAAGAGTACAAAATAGGGCTGGGTTGTAGCTTGGAGGTAGAATGCCCTGTATTAAATCCCTAGTACTGTAAAAAATGAGAAAAGAAAATTTCTAAGAACATTAAATGTGCTAGACCATGAAAGCCTCACACTGGGAGTACAAGATAAAGAAAGGATAATCTCAAAGAGATTTGTAGGTGTGGATTTGACCTAATAGGATGGTTTATATATTGACACATAACAAATTCACAAGGTTTAAATTATAATAGCTAAGACTGAAAAGGATAGAGTCAGTACAAAAACACAGAAGCCTCTGAACTTCCAACTTCTGTAGGCAAGAAGCAGGCTGAGAGACTAACTCAGATGCAAGCATGAAGTACTTTTAATTTAATTTTATTATGGTACTAGGGATTGAACTCAGGGTATCTACCTCTGAGCCCTTTTTATTTTTTATTGCTGTTGTGAAGCAGGATCTCATTAGATTGCTGAGAGACTCTATTTTGCAGAAGCTGGCCTCAAGCCTGCAATTCTCCTGTCTCAGCCTCCCAACTACTGGAATTATAGGCACCACACCCAGCATAAAGTACTTTTGATATAAAAAAGTATCTTAGGGAGCAGAACCAAGAGCCCAGTCTGAATCAAGATCCACAAAGAACAATCTCTAAGGAGTAGGAATAAGCCACAGTCAAGATAGTTGAGTAACTTATGTATTCTTCCTGTACATATGCTTCCTAGATGTTCTAGGACTGTCCCTCTCTATGTTGAGTGTGTGTGAGGGATAGGTAATTTTTCCCTTTAGCTTAGAATTTTCAGATCAAGAAGAATTGTATTCAAAGAGCTGTAACTAATTAACCTTACCTGAGACACATCATCTAAACCTGGGCTTGCTTTAGATGACAGACACTAGATTTTGAGCTGTGAAGCCTCGAAGATCTCAGAAGATAAAAATCATTACATTTCGCATGTGGAAAGAGTGTAG